>JACEEZ010003044.1:0-15481 GCA_016584305.1 Chionoecetes opilio
CTCTCCTCTCTTCTTCTCTCTCTCTCTTCTATCTCTCTCTTCTCTCTCTCTCTCTCTCTCTCCTCTCCCCTCTCTCTCTCTCTCTCTCTCTCTCTCTCTCTCTCTCTCTTATAGCTATTAACTGGTTTACTGTCAGGAGACTAAAATCTGAAATGAAATTAAATGAAATGAAATGAAATGAAATGAAATTTAAACTTAAATATTTAATAGGGTTTACTAAAGAGAGATGAGAAAAGAGAGAGAAAAAGGAAGAGAGAGAGAGAGAGAGAGAGAGAGAGAGAGAGGGGGAGAGGAGAAGAGAGAGAGAAGAGGGGAGAGAGAAGAGAGAGTTGGTCCATTAACACACAACACAAATTAAGTCATCGTACTTCTAATGTTTATGGCCAGCTGGCCCAGGCGTGGCATGCGGACTCTCGTGCGCCTGGCAGGGGGAAAGGCGGCGGCCTATGATTGCCACTGAAGCCCCACCCTTTATAATGTATGCCATTATTTCAATAGTTCCAGACAATGACATGTGTTTTCCTTTCAGGAGTTGGCTAAATATAGGTCCCTAGTTACATCTCATTGGCATGTCTGTAAGAACTGACTTTTTTAACATTGTAACGGGCCCCTCACTATTGGTATTTGTTAAATGTCCTTATAATTTTTTCAGTTTTCACACAACGATGAAATTCGTTTATTAATATTAGAGTATGCATATTTGATATACATTGGATACTAAAACTTCTTGAAGTACAGCATCAGCTGATAAAAAAAAACAATAAAAATCCCTAACTGATTACTTTAAAGGACCTTGTCCTCATTTCCTGAGAGACGACACTATGGCCAAACCTGGCGAGAAGTGAGGTGAACTGCAAACAGTGATACCTCGAATTGTGTCAACAGTTTATCTACATCTCCTTTGAAATCATAAAAGTCGCACAGATGTGTTAGGTCAAGAACTGTTTGGGTCTTGAATTTCTTATCTTCTTTACAGTTCTTTGGCACAATGAGACTGTGTAGCGATTTGATAATATCCCTTGTCTTGTCTCCATCTTCTCCTTTGAACCTACGTTGGATTTCTTGATCAAAGGTTTCAATAAATGGGTAATACACTTTGACTCTGTACAATTCTTCCACAGTTAGCGAAGGTGCATCTTCAGTTTTCAGACAATTGGCGTACTTGAACCTTGCAGGAACCCTTTCCCGGGTCTCCTTGACCTGGAATTCTTTGGGAACTTCGATACCGCGTCTTCTTCTTCCTGAATGGCTTTTTCAGAACACAGCATGAAAATTTCTCCTCCGTTCTCATTTCACTGAATCTCTTCGACACACCATCAGTGATTGTACACGCTACTTGCAAATCTAGGTCTCGCTTCTGTAATACACTTGAAGTGGGGGGCGGTCTCCCATAAACACAGGCGTTGCCATCTTGAGGCAGAGAAAGAATTCAAAAAATTTAGGCTACGCAACAGCATTGCTACATCTCCCCTTGCAGGGTCTGGTGGGCTACTTTCGCATATTTCTGACAAAAATTGCACCACTGCTTTGAACACCTTTTAAAGTTCCAAGGCAGACTCGCGACAGGACCATCTAACATCAGAAAGTTTCTTTAGCTCTTGAGGATGAGATCCAGGGTAGATGGTGAGTTGAGTTTTCACAAATAAAGCATGTCGCTAACTTGACATTGATATGAATCTGTATAACTTCTCCACCACATTGAAAAATTATACACACATTTAAGCGACTTGACTTCGAACTTTCCACAAGAACAAGATTCAACCCAGTGAGCATGGCAGTGGACATGAAAGGCTTTCTCATTGCGCATAGAATTATTATTGCAGCCCTCTATATGTACCACTCATACTCGCAATACCATCATATCCTTGGCCCCTCATATCTTCTATCTGCAGATCATGTCTTTCCAAAAATGCCAGGGTGAGGGTCTCTAGCTCTTCGTCTGTGGTGCTTTCCACGTCACACACTTGAATAAAGCGTTCCTTTATCTCGTCATCATGCACATACCGAATACACATTGATGTTCAGTGTTAGAAATATCAGTTGTCTCATCCATCAGAAACGAATATATCTGATATATTATCTGAATATATCTCGGCTGCCCTGATCTCATTCAGAATAGTCTTTCGCACATAAGTGCCCATAGCCATAATAACATCATTTTGGATTCGATTTGACAGCATCGACACTTGAGGCTTACCATGGGCTGTAGGACGCTGAACAACATTCAAATGGTTGTTCATTACACCATCATACTTTGCAAACAGTTGGATAAGCTCGAGGAAATTCCCTGTTCTGAATTGCTTCACTTTCATCTTTTCCTCTCAATGGAAGTCCTTGCCTTACTAAGTATAATATTATGTCTATCAGTCTGTACAACAACTCTCTATTTTTCTGTCTCTCTTCAGCTTTTGCAGCTTGACTTTTTTCATCTGCTGCTTCCAGGGACTTTTCCAGTCTCTTCTTCTAGAAATTATTCAACCTCACCATAGCAGTCATGTGTTCTTTAGATGATGCATGCTCTTTCCTTTTGTCAAGTGCTTGATGCCATTTACTTATTTCGGTAGACCTCCATGCTGTATTACATTTATACTTGTCTTCATGCAGAAACAAGCAACAGCTGAAGCAATACATACTATCAGTTTCTACAAAATATTCAAGGTAAGGTCTGTTTTCGTACCAGTGTTTCTGGAAAGAAAGGCCCATTTCATTCTTAGGATAACTTACAACTGGCTGGTTCGGCCCAACTGAACAGCATAGTTCACGGAATTCATCATTTATGTTGATGCTATACGTGTCACATCACGTACCGTACACATCATCACGTTATCACGTAAACCCACACATCTCTACGTGTGCTGGATCAGTGGGATACCTCATCGACAGCAAGAAATCCCAGGTGCCTCCCCCGTGCTTGAATTGGCCCGTTTCTGTGGAAAAATCTCTTGATTTTCCATCTAATGTGTGTCATGCTCTGCTTTCATCCTTTCACTGGTTGTTTTCGTTTCCCTCCTTATCTTCTTTTACTTGGATTTTCGTTTTCCTTTGGGGTTTGTTCATCTAATATTTTGCCTGAGGTATGAGTTGCCCCTGCTTTTCTTTCAGCGCCCCTCCATTCTCCCCTTCAGTCTCCGATAACTGGACCTTTTCTCTGACACATGTAAATCTGACATCTTCTGAGTATCATCCTTCTCCCACTTCTTGACAATTTTCAGCCATTTTGTTTAATTTTTTCAATACCACCGCCAGACTTGAGGTTCTTTTCCTTAGTTTATTCAGTCTTTTTTGCGTGGCCATTTTCAGTTAGGGAAAGTAAAAACAAAGTGACCTTTAAATATGTTGAGATGATCCACAAAATCTATTGTCTCACTGATTACTAAACGAGTAATTACTAACTAAAGGGGGTTTAAAACCCTCAAACGAAAATGAGGAAATGTAAACTCAATCCACGTTCCCCCTCAGGAAACTACAAGAAACAATAAACGAAATCTGCTCGACACAAAGAAATATACACTAAAATTATGACTTCCTCAACGGCCAACGTCTCCCTTGGGGCCTTCCCCCCGTCACCCTTAACGTTAACGGTAACAAAAAATCCATGAACCAAGACCAATTCAGCTCACACACTCCCCAAAACAACTGCAGCTGTCAAAGCAAGAGGGAAAAAAACCCCAAGCAGACAGCCTATTAAATATCCCTTTGAACAACAAAAGGAACAACGCTGTGGCAGAGACAAAGCAACCAACATCAATTTATGGAAAGAACCCACACATCTCTGAGTCCACCCCCAACGCTGCCTGCTGCAACACTCCCTCACTCACGCACAAAAAGATGGGCCCAATTCACTTAATAAGAATACACTGCCCAATAACTCACAAGGTATCTTAATTTAAATTTTATATACAGGCCAACTGCAGAGCAAATATAAATAAATGACCTAGTGGTAGAAATAAATATATAATAATAAGGCAAAAGATGCAATTATTACGGAAAATAACTCAATGGAGGTGCCTGGCGAACACAGTACACCACACACACACACAAAACACACAACACACACACACACACCACACACACACCACACACACACCACACACACACACACATAACACAACACACACACAAAAACACCACACACACGACACCCCAACACAACACCCCACCAAAAACCCCCACACCCCACATTCAGTGCGCTCCACCTCCCAGAATTTTATAAATTTGATTGAATTTGAAATATATTTTCAATAGAGTGTTTATATGATTGAAGCCTATTCCTGACGAAAAGGGCCACCTTTAGTGAAAAGGGCAGGGGCCTGAAGCACCCCCCCACCCCCCCCCACCCCCCCTGTGCACGCCCTTGCTGGTAGTGGTTAGACGCGCAGGGCGTAGCTAAACTTTTGGGGGGCCCGGGGGGGCTTACTTCCGGGAGGGGCCCTCTCTAAAGTTTGCGGGTTTTTTGGGGGAGGAGGCAACCACCCGGGGGGTGTTTCAGGAATTTTTTGGAAATGAACATATTTTGGTGCATTTTGACACTTTCTGAGACTTTAAATGCCCATAAATCCTTTTTAAAACCCGAATTAAAAACCCTTGATGGTACTCAAAAGAATACAGATCAAATTAACAAAAAACCCCAAGAGTTTAAGCCAATTTCGTAGAGGATCACAGGAGTTTTGTTTGATTGAGTGATGCATTTGGGGGCCCCCCTCTCCGGGGGGGCCCGGGGGGCGTTTTTAAAACAGCCCCCCCTCGCCCCCCCCCCCCCCCCCCTTTAGGGTACGCCACTGTAGACGCGTCCATTCCTGGATAAAGTCCACTTTCCTGTACGGGGCATGGATATCTCGTTCAGCTCGTCAAGTTCATTCTTACCAACATTGGTAAATTATAAACATGTGAAGTTGATTAAAAGTGTGGGTGGGGGAAGTTACCCGGCCCCTCCCCTGTTCCTACGCCTCTACTGCCTGTAATGTTCATTCCCAGACATTCGCATGAGTAGCCTGTAGCTGTTTACTTGGATCACGTGGTTTCCACTGTTAGAAGCGAATAAGAGGGAAGGAGATGTAAGAATTAATAAAGGAAATGGGAGAAAGTATTGTTACACTTGGCATGTGTATGTCTGTGTGTCTGGGGATGTTGGAGAGGTGTGGGCTTGGTGAGGTGGGGTGTCTGTATGAGCGGGCGGGGATGTCGTCCGCGTAGGAGGTACCTACACCGACACACAAAAGAGGGTGACGTCATGTGCGAGATGAGTCTGATAAAGGAGCGCGCACGACGTTCCTAGAGCGTGATTGCTGGTTAGGTGGGTGGGGCAGACGAGAGGGTGGAGAGGAAAACAGGATGTAACTAGGGAGAACACAGCTGGGCCCGAGGGAGGAGGTGTGAGGAGGAGGGTTAGCAGCGACGGGGACTTGGGCCTCAGCTTCTCAACTCGTCAAATGCTAGTAGGCCGCCGAAGCCCGTACGTTTTTTGTGTTGCTCCCATGTTTCTGTGGAGCTCTGTGTGTGAAGAGAACAATGACGTGAACCATGTGTGTACTTTTTTCGCCGCATATACCTATACCTTCAGGAGTGGGCCGTAGGAACTGTGACTGTGTATTGTGTGATCCCCTGTAGTAAGGAAAATTGTCCGTGGATTTCTTGTCCCTTATCCGCCTTGTGTTTGACTATGTGGTGTACACCATGCTCCCCAGATTAATTCTACCGACCCTTCTCAGGGGGGAAAAAGTTAAGGGGGTTACGTGCCGCGCCCTTGGGGGAAAATTAAGAAGGGAGTCTTTGAGGGTTGGGGCGGCGTGAAAACAGTAAAATAAAAAATATGGTGTAAAAAGTTGAGGGAGGGTTAAATAAAGAAAAATATACGAGTTGGGGGTTATATAAAATACCAAAAGGGTGGAGGGGGGGCCATACTCTTGCGGGCCCCCGGGGCCTCCACTTTTAAAGTGGGGGCCATGGCCCCCCGGCCAAATTTGGGAACCCGGCACAATATGGAATAAAGGGGAGGGGTTTGGGAAAAAAGTAAGTAAAAATTGAGGATGATGTTGGAAAGGATAAAAAAAAAAGATACGTAATATGGTAGAGACCTAAATAATATCACAAATTTGTGGGGGGATATATCTTGCTGGCCCCCCCTTTAAAAATGAGGGGGGCCAGCAATGGTATATGCCCCCCATGTGTATAAAAAAGGGGGAGGCCATATACCATTGCTGGGCCCCCCTCACTTTAAAAGTGGGGGACCATGAAACCCCCCCCCCCCCCCGGCCCTCTCCTGTTCCCCAAGCTGGGCACTAAATACATTGAATGTTTTTAAAATACAAAGTCTAAATCCCATGTGGGAGATGTTTTTAAAATACTAAATACTAAATACTTTTACAATGTATTAAATACTAAATACTAAATACTCAATTGTAAAATACATTTGTAAATACTTTTTTAAATATACAAAAATTTAAAATGTCCGAAAAAATGGATTTCCCTTAGGTTTTCCTTTAGATTTTGGGTTTTCCTTAAAAATTTCCTTCTAAAACCCAAAATTTTCCCTTAAAATCGGGAAATTTTCCTTGAAAGCGGAAACATTGGGTTCACTGTAACATCGGGGTTGCCAGATATAGGCGGGTTTTAGGGCCAACTTAACTGATAAAAGTATTTACTTTTTATATTATAATATTTAAATACAATTTTTTTAAATACTCATAAAAGTATTTAAATACTGTTTTTAAATACATGAAAAAACCCCCCAATGTATTTATAAAAAACATTTCTAAATACACAAATGTTTTAAATACGCATTTAAATAAAATGATTTAAATACGGGCCCCCTCTGCCTGTTTCCTACCCTTACCCTATAAAAGCAAACGAGACCAACACAGTGTTTTTTTTAAAAAAATCGTCCTGACCCTTTTTTTTTTTTAAGGTATTTTTGACGTTCATTACGCCCCTTTCCCAAAATGTGATTAATTCCCAACGCCTTTTTCCCGTAATAAACGATTTTGAAAAAAGCGGGGGAATAAATGGGAATTTTATGGGGGAAAAAATGGGGAAGTGCGGGAATAAGGAGGTCCAGCCGCTGGGGGCGAAATATTGTGAGGGACGTCACGAGGGGCGACAATCTGATCACACACCTACCCCCCCGAGCACAAATCTTCACACATTTTTCGGGGCCGTATGGGTCGGAAAAGTGTGCAAAGTTCTCGGGAAAGTCACAGCTTTTTTGCTGCACCGTAAAAAAAGCTATCCCATATCGTTAAAAAAATCTTCAGAAACACCCAAAAATTTCAAGTCTATGTTTATTGTCTGTGTTCATATGTTTTGGGCTTGCCGGGGGGGGGACTCCCCTCCGTGACGTCATCGAGTCAGGGGGGACGTTTGTATTGTCATAGTCAGGAGAAATTAAAGAAAAAATTTTACGAAAAACCTAAAAAAAAATGTGGAAAAGCTGATTTTTTTTTTAGGGGAAAAAAGCTCCAAAAAACCATAAGCATGCCCACTTTTGAAAAAGTTCTGAAAATTCAACCTGGTGGCACTTTCAGAATTTAAAAGAGGGGCCGCTATAACAATTTGCAAAAAATGGTTAAAATACCAAAAATCGGCATAACTGGCAATTATTACAGTGGACCCATGCCATGTCTTTTTGAGTTAAAAAAATTAGCATAAGTGAAATTACTATATATTATAATAATAGTGATGAAAATTAGCATAAATTAAAATTAATAGTATATTATAATAATAATAAAAATTTAAAATAAAAATTTTTCTCGTTTTTCAGGTGCTGTCTGAGGCCGAGTTTTGCAGTATTCCCACATGGGGGAAGCAGACACATCAGATGGTGCAGCGGTCCAATAAGGGCCTTGGGGGGACCCTCGAGCCCATTAAAGAAAAAGATGGTTTGCAGTCGTATTGAGAGGAGGGGGTCCAATTCCAGTCCCATCCGGGAAAATTTTTCGCGAATACATTCGACCATGCAGTTTTACTTCTTAAAAAAGGGAAAAAAGGGAAGAAGAGCCATTGACTCTGATTGGGGTGCCCACATCTTCAAAATTACGTTCAAGAACTCGAGTTTTCAATATAAAAAAAGTTGCTCTTTTGTGCAAAACTGTAAAGATACAATGTGAACAAAGATCCCCCGCAACCGTGGGGTACGGGCAATGATCTATGACAAAAGCCCCCCTTCAAAGCGTAAATTGAGAAAGCTGGCGATCGCATGATAGTGGGGAGATGCTTTAGACTTCGGTATCCATAGTTAGATTTTATTGTGCTAAAGTCAAGTACCACCATGACTGTCAGGTTCTCTTCTATCGGGGAAAAAAATTTTCAAGCGAGAATCCCGTGATGGATATAAACGGGGGCCGACCCTGTCAATCCCACAAAACACGCGGCTTTCCAAAAGTTTGGCCAATTTTACGCGACAATGATAATTCAATATTCATTGCAGAATTTATGATTTGATGGACGCCTATTTAGATGGAGAAGGGGCTACAACCCAAAAGGTTTGGACAAAATTTTGGAGGAAATGTTTGGGGCAGGACTTTGTTGGGATTTGGTTTGGAAAACAGACCATATATACTTTTTTAATGAAGTAACCACACCCTTTAGAATAATTTGAGTCCGAACATGACAAAAGATTAAATCATAGATTGGGCGCTGCAATCAACAAGATGATGTAAAGTCTTAGCATATTTTAACTCTGATACCCGCAATGACACAATTGCAAGACAGTGATAAAATGGTGCCTGACTCTTTGAAACACACTGAGGGGTATAATAAAATAAAAACTGCCCCAAGAGTGTCGGCTGTAAACGCCGCCGTACAGCATTTGCACACGGCATAATTCGCGTGTCCCCTCGATCTTTGTTTTCTCCAATATTGCTAGCAATATCTGTTTTATAAATCCCCCAAGTATGAGCCCTCGAAAAACTAGTAGATATTTGGGTATTTCATTTGCTGATGATTATAGGGAGGTTCAACGTCTATATGATGCACTCTTACGATGAACAATTGTATGATTCGAAGGTGATTTTGTTAATTTTATATTTGTAATCTGACATAATGTTAAAACCCTACATCTTGGTACCCGGCAAAGTTATGGGGGGGTATTGCGTTTTACCCCTCTAGGGACAAAACGATCCTCTGTCATTCCCCGTTTTTCTAAAGAGACTGTGTTTCCAAAAAGGTCAAATTTTTTAAAGTCCCAAACAAAATGTACAAAAAACCTAGCAACTTGGGTTCAAGTCGACATTGTCCCCCTTGAACCTCCAAAGGACCCCCACCCCTATTGAAATTTTCCAAAAACTTGGATATGTCTGGATGCAAGTTTCTCTCTAGGTATCTATGTGTCGCTGTCCATCATGGACGGTTTTATGCAATGTGCTTGAGGGGGGGATAATCATGAGAGAAGTAAGATTTAGATCCGGCCCTTCGTTAACCCGGCCCCTCTCAGCCTGACACCATAAACTCTGCTTTGTTTTTCACAGAAACTAGCTGAAAGAGCATGGGCTTGGTGTTTTTCCTGTTTGTTTCGTCAACCCCTCTATATAAAACAACTGAAATTGTTAAATCATCCCAGCACAAATAAACAAATTGTCATTAGACTTGGAGGTTTTCACCTACTCATGTCATACATGGGATCAGTTTGGGGATGGGGATGGGTGGAGTGGGGTTTTGGAAAAATCTATGGAAGGGTGTTTTATGTCCAAATACGTAAAACCATTGTGACCGGGCATGCATTGCTGCGCACTTCGCGCTCATCTTCTGTCGTCGGTAGCCACATGTCCAACTTACGGAGACACCTGGATGCTCAGTAAAAGTTAATCTCACTCTATCCAGGCTTTTACACACAGATTTTGCTGAGGGGGGAATGGCCCTGCTTCTGTGGAAAATTATTAGTGTCCACAGCTCACAAAGATTGGATGACTGATGAAAGAGTCTGCCGCCCAAAGTCAATGGAAAAATTTTTGGGGTTAATATTTTAAACAAATGTCCCTTATTAGTTTTCATCGAGCAGAACGCACGGAGATGGGATTTACTCTCTAACCGTCATGAAATGATCCCATGTTCCATGCTGGGGGGCCACCCTGCCCTTGCAAGTCTGCCCCCCCCTCTACCTTGACCCGATGAAAGGGCTAATGATATCTGTCTCCAGACCAGTACTGCGACTTCACCGAGCATGGGTATTTCACCTCCAAAAACAACAAATTTGGGGTGGAAACTTCAGCAACCAGACATTAACAAGAATTGATGCGGTTTTCTGAAGACTTCCGGAGGTAGGGGGCCGTGGTCGAGGAATTTCAGACAGCACACCAATAAATGGTGCAGCTATGCCCCCGAAAACATCCCATTCGATGCCCCGGAATGTTTCACTGCATCCCATCACCCCATCTGACCAGCACGTAGATTGCGTGCTAGCATACAGCCAGAGATGCTAAAGACTATGAAAAACCCTTCCCAAAGGCTCAAAGTACACCTCCATTTTCATATGGAGACCTGATGCTCTGGTTTGTGCAAGGGGTTGTTGCTGGCAAATGTGTAAACAGATCAAAACATTTGAATTTTGGGGTCAAGGCTCTTCTGTAATGACTGGCGAAACCTATGCTGCGTAAAAATTTAAAAAGAAAAGACCTGGACCCATCAGTGATGACAAAAAACAGGTCCTGTGCGAGGTGTTGAGGTGGAGGTGAAAAAAGGAAGTATTGTTCTGAGGGTCAATGTGTGATGGGGGGGGTTTTTGAGAGGAGGAAAATTGCTTCCGAGTTTGCCAACAGCCACCCCCCTATTTTGTAAAATATCATGAGGGAAAAAAAAAACTAAGAGGGTCCTTGCTATGTTCTCAAGTCGAAAATGAATGCCATCTAAACTTCCGATAATGCACGTTTCGTCCTTGATGGGGGACATCTTTTTCAAAAGCTTGCCATGGCCCGCTGATCCCCCATACAACCGGTGTGTGACCGTATGACCCATGTTCTTGTTCACTATGGCCAGGTAGTATAGTATGTTTTACGGATATGGCGTGCTTTCCCCAAACTAAAAAAGCGGGGGAAAAGCAGCGAAAAGCCAAAAAGAACACTTCTCCTGACATTGTCTTTTAGTTGGGAAATGAAAAACCCCAAAATCAAAAAAGGCATTCTTGGGTAATGGCAGGAATAAAGGGCCGATTAAACCAAAAATTAAAGGGAGAATATAGGCTGTGGTTTTAAAATTGTCAAACAGAGTGTTGCAGAAAGCTGACTGGGCTATTGCTCAAGTGCCATGATTAATCAACTGAAGAGGTGCCCCAACTCAAAATTCCCTGTCGTTGTCGTGGGAAATATACTGACTTGTGGTGATGAGGTCGCAAAGCCACCCCAAACGAACTTCATATTCTCGTGGGCGGGCCCCCTTTTCATGGTACGTTTCGTAATCCGGAAACTTTTTTCTAGCATCAAAAAAACACCTGTGTTTTACATGCAATCACTGGATTGATACGTGTCTTCCCTATACTCAAGGGGAAAAAAAAGGGCCCTTCAGCTGTTCGATAGTGATGGACAATTGGGGGGCTGTTTGAGTGTTTTTCCTCAGCTGACAGCAGTCAGGATAGATGCCCCCCATGGGGAGTTGTTTCTACTAAAGCTGTATGGGGCTGTCCGGTCAAATTTCCCGGACAAGCATCGGGTATGTTATGTACTTCCGATTTTCACGGGAAAACGTCCTTATCCTCATCTGGGTTTTAAATTGGAATAATCCCTCCAATTCAGAGCTGCCAAGTTCCATACTATAGAACTACCATGCTGTTCAGCAATGGCAGGGAAATGAGCTACCCCAAATGAGTAGGGGTGGGAGTACAGAGAGGGGATACTTGTTCCAATCATTTCCGATAGGCCTGTTGCCCCCAGAAGGTAGAAAAAGGTATTTCGGCTGCAAGGTAGGGGTGTGGAAAGTCATGCGTTTTACAAGGGCACGGGTGGAGTGTCCATAATGTGCACTGGGTTCAGTGTGTACATTGGGAAAAAAATTTGCATGTTTTGATGTGCAAGGCGAGGGGGGGACCATGATTAGACATTCCTTCAACATAGGTTGGGTTTTTGTGGTTTCTAATTGATTTTTTGACATTTAAAAAATAGTTTGGCTATTAAATGTAAGTACATAAAAAGTTGTGGTATTATTAAAAATTAAAAAAATTAAAAAAATTAAATTTTCTTACCTTTTAATTTATCTAAATTTTGTCAATCAAAATTTTTTTATGGCTCCTTGTATTTCCCCACTTAAAACATAGATGTACCACAAAAATCTTTACTACGAACTCGGATGGGTGATCATGAAATTTTCATTTTTTTCCTTAATTTGATGGCGGCCATTTTGAATTATGAAAATGCCACAGGTTGAATTTTCGAACTTTGCATAAAGGGGGACATATACAATTTTTTGGGGGGCTCTCCCGAAAAAAACAGTTTCTACTATTTTTTTCCACCTTTTGCTAATGCTCCTTTCTATCAGGAGCGTTTTTTTGGAAGCTCGGGAATTTACGATTTTATGCGGATTATTTAAAAACGGCTGATTGGGTGCATAAGTACAACATATTGTTGATAACTCGATAAAGCCTTATTTGGATGCATTAAAACGGGAATGATGTAATGGCTGGACGACTACTTTAAAGTTGTCCCCACCCATTTTTTTTTTTGCTAATTATGTTGAATGTACTTCAAAATACCTAAATTACAAAAAAAAAAATTCATTTCCACGCCTTATTTCCCCAAAACCTGACTTTAAAAATGGGAAAAAAAAACATCCCTGTTCCCCGCCGTGGCGCGAAACTTGTGTGCGCCACGTGAGGGGAACAATCTCTTTACAAGCCTGCCTCTCCCCCCCCCACACAAAGTCTCCCACATACGGGGCCGTATAGGTCGGGAACGGGTGCTAAGCTCTTTGGAAAGGCACAGCTTTATTGCGCACCCATAAAAATGCAATTACCCTATCGCAAAATTTTTTTTTTCAGAAACACCCCCCATTTTCAAGTAGCTACTATACTTTTATTTCTGAGTTTTCGGGGTATTTGATTTCCGCCGGGCTGGGAGGCCTCCTCATGAAAGGCCGGTTTTTCCCCTACCCCCTTTACCCCCGTTGCGTTTTCCCCCTCAACAATGACGTCACCACATCACCGTTTGGGGTTTTTAGTGGTAACCCCGGGACAGTTTGCACCTCGCTCGAGGGACACCCCCAGCGGGAGAGATGAGTTGATTTTTCTTTGACGGCAGCCGTACGGGCGGTGCGGGGCGATTTTTTGTGACGTCATTGTGACGTCATTGTTGGGAAAAGTGTCGGCAACGGGGGCCGCAGAAGCGGGCAGTGGGAACCGGGGTTAACGTCACCGGCCGTGGGCTCGTCTGCAATCGTGAAGCGTTCTGGAAAATCGGGGGGGAATTTTTCATATTTTTGATTGCGAATTATTTAAAAACGGCTGACTGGTGAAAAAAGGGGGACAACATATTGTTTGACTATCGTAATGGCTATTTTTGACTGCTTAAATCAGCAAAGATAAATGGTATGGACGATTCTTTTCTTTTTTTCCACCACGCCCCCTTTAGAGTTTGGTCCTTGCCTCCATGCCCCCCCTTCACTTCTTCAACCAAGATATTTCAAAATAATCCTGAATCAGAAATAAAAACTGAAAAATTCTTGTTTTAGCACTTTTATTGTGCACATAATTATTCACATACACCTTGCATATACCCAGCAGATTTAGTTTGATCATATTTAATGAAATACTTAACAGTTCTTTCTTTTCTCTCTTGGCTCACGCCACCCTTGGTAATTACCCACGCCCCCCAGGTTAAAAGCCGTTGCGTAACTAACAAATAGGGGTGGGTCAATTAGTTCGTAAGGTATCTTGAGACTCCTCACTTGAAGTAATTAAAGTCATAGGAAGGTGGAAAAATAGAAACAGGAAGAGAGTTCCAGAATTTTGCCAGTTAAAGGGAGGAAAGAGTGAAGATACTGTTTTTTCATTAACAAGATAGACAGGATAGGGATGAGAATAAGTAGAAAGTCTTGAGCAGCGAGGCCGCGGGAGGGGGGAGGCATGCAGTTAGCAAGTTAAAAAAGCAGTGAGCATGGCAATAATGGTAGAAGATATCAAGAGAGTCAACATTGCGGCGGTGAGAGATTGAAGACAGTCAGTTAGAGTATACGGGAGTTGATGAGGCGAAAAGCTTATGATTCTACGTACCTTGTTCAAGAGAGCTGTATGAGTGGAACCCCCAACCATGAGAGGCATACTCAATACATGGGTGGATAAGGCCCCTGTACAGAGGAAGCATCTGGGAGAGAGAGAAAAATGGACGCAGATGCCACTGGACAGAGACACCTAACAGCTTAGAAGCTGATTTAGCAAGAGATGGGATGTTAAATTTTTAGTTAAGATTTTTAGTTAAAGGCCAAGAATGTTCAGTGTGGAGGGGGAGACCATGGAGCTATAAAGTGTTACCTTTAAAATCCCCTTTATAGCTCCATGGGGGAGACAATTGAGTGTCATTGAAGAAAAGGAAATAGTTATCTGGAAGGTTTGTGTTGAGTAGATAGGTGAAGAAAATAGGTCTTTGAGGCATTAAACAATACAAGGTTTAATGGTAGTGTACGACACTAAGACCGTGAGTTAATAGCGCACACACACACACTGCTACTGCTTGCGTCTGTTTGACACTGTTTAGTGTCTGCGTGGTCTGGCGGAAACATTTCCGTCTGGCGTTCAGCCGGACGGAGTTCAAGGCCTTTACCCAAAGATCGGTCTCTATAAGCTCTATGGTCTTTCCGGGAGGTTAACAGGTAACAGCTGCAGATCGCATTTCCAGCGAATGATCAAGGTAGTGGGTGAATTACACCTGCGTACGTAAGTACGTACATACATACGTACTATATAGCATATCATCATGGAATATAAATAAATGCATCACATAACATTCCCTTTTTTTTTATCAGCAAATGATAGTATATTCTAAACCACTTTCAGCGTCAGAAGTATAAAAAAAAATATATATAGTATATATATATATATATATATATATATATATATATATATATATATATATATATATATAATATATATATATATATATATAGTATATATAAACATACTCGGGTAAAGGTTAAGTCTAAGGTGATCATTCAAGGTTTACTCTCAAGGTGACTCCCTGAGCTCGCCTCCCAGCACACGTCATATATCCGCCTTGTCTCGTTCGGCATTAAGGTAGCATCTCATTTTTCCCAGCACACCCAAGAAAGACTAGATAGTGCACTATTATAGTTTCCTGGGAAGGCATGCCCAACACTGAAGTGCGCCTCATTCTATGAGACGGATGGCATCCAGGTAAAACACTTACCAGTAACAATATACTAACTGTATTACACGACCACTACCACTGTGGCCAACGAGCAAGTAATCACGATAAACGTGGTCATTTACAACACGACCACTGAGCCGAGGCAGGAGCGAAGACCTTGACGTCCGGAGTAAATGCTTAATTTT
>JACEEZ010003045.1:0-27500 GCA_016584305.1 Chionoecetes opilio
AAAACTGAAGTGGTATTTTCCCGGATTGATTGATAAATATGAACTGAAGCACTTGAACACTGCCCTGCCGCCCTGCCTGTGAAAAAAATTAATACTCAACTTAACCCTCTCGCGTACGGAACGCACATATGCGTCAAATTGTCTTCAAGCGAAACATCACCCAACGCACAAGTGCATCAAAAAATTATTTAAATTCGTAGAAAAAAGGTTTTGGTCAAAATGCGTCCATTTTTAGTGCGTCAAAGATGAGCATAAGTTTTACAAAATAAACAAATTGGTAACATTACCCCTCCCACAGTAGACTCCGTGTTGTAGTGGCTAGCGTGCCTAGCTACGAATCTGCGGGCCCTGGTTCGAATCCGGGCCATGGCAAGTCAACGGCCAGCTTAACCAGCTGTTCATCCTCCCTTTCGGGGTTGATAAATGGGTACCTGGGGAAACCTGGGGAAGGTAACTGTGGTAATCTCTCTCTATATTCCTTTTGAACAAACCCTTCTCTTAGCAGACTTACACCATATTATCCCTTTTCGAGAATGAAAATCATGTTTTAAATGAAAATTTCATTCCTATTAATGCCTTGAAAATCACATACAAAACATATTTCTTCGGTGAAAATCTAAGTTTGCCTATGATAGCCACTGTGTTCCTCTTTTTCATGTGCATAACTTCCCTTCTTTATGTCTGAATAATTTTTAAGTTTATATAAAATCCATCGTAAGTGCTGAAAAGTTGTTTATGAGAAAATTATTTTTCATTAATCAACTTCTATGTGACTCATTGTGATATTATTTCAGTCAATGCTACTGATTAAGTAGTTTATCACCTTGAATCATGGATAAACATTATTTTGTTCTAGATGCAATAATTGCATCTTGCAATTGAGTGTGTGGAAATTATCCACTAACCACCCTCTCAATTAGTAGAGTGGTGGTTTTGCTTCCCTCCCCCCACCCCCCCCTGGTGAGGGAGGTATTGTTCGCTCATCATAGGAGGAGCGTAGGAATGTGTATATATGTATATGTATATATATATATATATATATATATATATATTATATATATATATATATATATATATATATATATATATATATATATATATATATATATACCGTATTTGCCGGCGCATAAGACGCACCCGTATTTTACATAAGTATTTTGAAGAAAGAAAAAAAAAAAAAAATAGAGTTGTGAGGACATATTTACTTTTCGTAAATTTATTAAAAAATAAATAAAAAAAGGTTTTGTAAGGGAAAATAAATTATTTTGAGCATGTACCCAAATACAATATTCACAGTGCAGTGAATGTGAATGAAAAATTATGCAAGTTAAAATGTAAAGAGAATGTGTAGGGTAACCAAAATTGGTCATCATTTATTGCAGGATGCTCCACGAATTGATATTCTAATAATATCTACCTACGACATTTAGCTTAGATTTAATGTTGTAAGTATGCCTTTGTTGCTTTTCTGCTATGTGTTTATACTTTGTGGTAAATTTGCAGTAAAGATAATGGTATTATTTCGGTAGTGGGCTTTCAAAAGTCCTAGGATTCTTACCTCCATTATCGTGTATCTTTCTTCATTCTGTGTATTTTGAGCCCCATTTCCCATGGCGCAATCGAATATTTATGGCATTACATATACTACCGAAAATGTACCGTTATTTCAGCCAGAAAGTTAGGTTAAGTTAAACCAGATTAGGTTAGGTTAGAGGTGGGGTTTGGTTTAGTAACAGAAGATATAGAGATAAAACGAAAATTACCAATACTATGGCAGTGTGAAGCTTAGCAATGTTTGTGAGGCGGGCCTGGAGGGGCAGGGTGGGCACCCCCCCCACACATGCATGTATATAAACATTGATTTCTGACAAAAACGAGAGCCAGATTAATTCAAAACACACCAAAACTATTCAGGAAAACTAAGTTTCGGCCTCGAAATCGGTGGTTGCCCAATAACAAAAAAAACCCAAGATATTAAGGTAACACTGTAAGGTAACCATCTCTACCTTTTTGTTATTATTGAAGGGCACCGATGACGAGATCGAAGATATTCGCCATGGTTTATACCTGTGAATCGATCACAGTCGTAAGGGTTGATTAGTCTTCCTCAGGAAGGTAGAGGTCAAAGCATGATGGTATGGTGTGATTCGGCCTTGAGGCGGATGAAATTGTGGCGCCGTGATGGGTCTTGGTCTTGGTGTGATGTGTGGAAGGCTTCTGTCCTGTCTACAGTTATCGTTGCAGCCTTTTTACTAGCACTCTTTTCAGTTACAGTTTACAATTTCCTTATCCATAGAGATACAGGGGTGAGGATTGAGGGATCGAGGTGGTATAACGGCCTACCCTGTCTCTCATCCATTTACAGTGGAGAGCGGCAGCGGGACTGCGGGAGGGGGTTGATGTTTACATATGACGGCCGTCTTGGCAGCAGAAACCGCCACCTTGTTGCCCCACCTCTTGTTTTCTCTTAAACTCCAACTTTTCTTGGTATTATGCATTACTGTTGATATCATTAGTAACACAGTTACAAATTTGTGTTCATTGGTCTACTGCTCAACACAGATCACTTGAGACCCCCTTAATAATACACCACCGGCCATTCTGCATTCTCTGCCCGACCTCTCATTAGTAATATGGCTGCATTAGACGCAGGGTGAATTTTGCATTCCCTTTCTTGGAAAAAAACTGTGTCTTATGCGCCGGCAAATACGGTTATATATATATATATTAGGGTGCCAATAAAAATCAAGTTTGAATTTTTCTTCCTACTTTGGTGTAATGGTGCATCTATGCAAGAAACCATCGTATGCAAAGTTTGACCTCAATCGGTTGATATTTAGGGGTGGCGGATTACAACTTTGTTATTTACCCTTATGCACTGGCCTATTAAGGAGGGGATGTCATCTCTTGAAAGCGGACAAGCCGGACATCCCTTCCCCAGCAGGGCTGCTGGTCCCCCTCTTGGTGAGTATTAGCCCCTCGGTGGGGGGGGGTATCATGGGGAGCCACCCCACTCATTGGGGCCCGCGCTTGGCCGGGGAAGGGAAGCCTTCGAGGTCCCGGGCTGTTGATGGCGATGGGCCTCCACAACTTGGAGGAGGAACTGGCGCTGTTCCTCGTCTTTGGTCAGCCGGAGGTTGAAGGACTGGATGAGCGCCACTCCTCGCTCGGCTGTGTCGTTGACGACGCGAAGTCCCTCGATACGGCGGCAGGCCTCGACGTACGATTCCTCTTCCTGCCACTTCCGAGGGTTGGCGGACAGGAAGTCGGCCTTGATATCAAGAGCTTCGTAGAGGCGGAGGGAATTTTTCGTGGCGAAAGAGGGCAGTGTTGCCGCAGGAACTTGTGATGATGGGAGGTTTATTCGCTTGGCGGTTTCCTCGGCTCCTTCATCGTAGAGAATGCCCTGTACAATTGCTTGTTTGTCGGAGACAGGGAGACATGAGTCGAACAGTGACAGGCCAATGAGATCTTCGCTCAAGTACCAGAAATGGCAGCTCAGAGTGGTGAAGCAGGCCTTCCGAATACTTTCGTCGTGGTACGGAAGGATGTCCTTAGCGAATCCAAGATCGTTGGCGGGAGCGTAGGATGGAACCGTCGATTCGAACCATCGCAGGACGTAGATCTCGGTTGCGAACGATGAGAACCGCTGGAGGGCTGACATTTCTCGAGGTGTGACGACTCAGTCAGCTGCTCCCGAAACAAGATCATCTTCAGAGCGTAAATGATACGCGCCATCCAACGCGCTCGATGAAGCGCTTCGGGTCTACGGATCGAGGTCTTCGGAAGAGCGCCGCCGAGGAAAAGGATGCTCAGCTCAGCGAGTTCCTTATAGTCTTCACGGGGCTGCTTTGTCTGAAGCAGACGTTTCAAACCTTGAATGAGATCGTCCCTCTTGGAGACCAGAGTCTCCGGCAGATCTTCGTTGGTGGGAGGGTTTATTGCCGACTGGTTGATGTAAGACCAGTAGTCCTTGAAGCGAGAGAAGATGGTGATCTCAGGACCAGAAGATGACCCCAAACACGTAGAAAAGGCCTTCTCAAGGACAAGTTCGTGGACGTGATGACGGCAAGCAAGTGAAACGAGGGGTCGGCCGATCTTCTGTTGCAAGATGGTGCATGCACCATTGATGGCTCCAGTGTTGGCACTGGTTGTGTCGAAGCACATCGCCACGACTCGTTCCTGGACCCCCCACTCTTCTAGAGCCTCGAACACAGCTGTAGCGGCGGCATCACCAGTTCCGGAGTGCAGTTTCGGGACTCCTAGGAGCTTCTCCACTCCTTCTCCTGTGACGAGGATGGCGAGTCTTTCGGCGCGAGTGCCATCGTCCTGAGGAAGGATCTTCCCGTCCCAATGAACGGTAAGAGGGGTAAGAGGACTGAAAGTCTCTTTGATGTCCTTCGCCAAAGTGGACCTGTACTTCGCTCTTGCCTGTCGAATGGACTCGGGATTCAGCACAAGCTATTGTGGATCGTGGCCCAAGCTACTTGCCGTAGCCGCCACAATTCGAAGGGCTTGGCGGCTACTGACCCAGTTCTGTCAAGGGCTCCGACGAGATCAGGGATAGGACGGACTTCGTGCCCAATGTCCTCATCGCTTTGGTGGAGAAGCGACCCCGGCGAGGAAGAAGTCGATGTGTTGGCAGCGTTGGCTGGACTTGATGACTCAGACGATGACGACTCCAGCTCCACCATCTCTTCTCCTTTTGGCGTCTGTTGACAGCTACGTGAGAGAGAGCTTTCACGTCGGCAAACCGATTCTTTCAGCTTCTTGTCCAGACCAGCCATCGAACCCCGCCTCCCCTTCTCCCGCTGGGCAAGAAGGAATTCCTTGTCTTCAGGAATGGTCATCAGAGTGAGGGCGTCGGAGTGGCGGATGTCCAAAAGGTCTGGGAGACTTTCTTGGAAGGTCTTCTGTTTTTCGCGGTGACTCCAGAGTTATTCTTGCTTTTGCTCAGGATCTTCCACTCGTTGAAAAGTCCAGTAATCTTCCTCCTCACACTAGTTTTCTGCGATGGTGGGGATCCTAGCTCGTGTCCAGAAGTCGAGGACCTCCTTTGCAGCCTCAGCTGCACTCTGCTTTCACCGTCTTCTTCTCTTCCTTGTGTGCGTAGAAAAATTGTCGTAAAACGTCTCCACGGCTGGGAAGTTTTTGCTCCTGTGATAGTAGGAACACTATGGCCAAGAAGCCAAACTTCAGTTTGCTTTTCTCGTGGTCATGACCTGAGGGCGAAAAAAAGGAAATGTTCAAGATCGATCCGCCACCTCTAAATATCAACCGATTAGCCTGAAACTTTGCACACGACAGTTTTCTAAGTACAAGGCAGAATACCACAAAAGTACGTGAAAAAATATTGACTTTGAAAAATTACCCCTATGCGCTATTGCTCTGTTCTTCCCGGACACTTTTAATGCAGATTTGGCTTTAGTTAGGAGGTTAAAGCATGGGATTAGGTTAGGTTAGTGACTTAAAAGCAAGTTGCCATAAACCTGGCTTAATTCTCGCTTGCGTGCCTCGCCAGAACTGTTGTTGTTGTTTTTTTTTAGGGCTGCGAGGATCCTTGGGGAACACTATGAGCCCTGGTGATGTCCTATGATGCTATCACAGGCGCGGTAGTTGACCTGTCTTCCTCAGGAAGGCACAGGTGAGGCGGATGACGGCGTGTTTTCCGGGAGGGCGGAACGCCAACCGCCGCCAGCAGGGTGGGCAGGTCAAAGGTGGTGATTCAGGGCGAGGAGTTGAGACTGTAGCACTACACAGTGTGAGTGGAAGTGCGGACACTGTAGCAGAAAGTGTTCATAGTCTCCGGAACATTCATGCACCAAGGGCAGTGGGGTCAGGGGACAGACGGAGGCGATGCAGGTGAGCTGTGAGTGTCGTGTGCCCCAGGCGGAGGCGGGTGAAGGTGACATCCAGGACGCGGACTTTGTCCTTATCCACGGCTGGGGGGAAGAGTCACTTCGGTATTGGCCCATGGAGGTGATGCGGAGGGCATAGCCGAGCGTGTTATTCCAGGTGGAGCGGCAGACCCGGGAGATGAGGCGTTTAACCTCAGATTAAATAGCTGATGATATGCTTCGAACTATCTCTATCTGTTGCCTCAATTTCTTCAATGCCCAATGCTGCCAGATCCTTTTCAACACGCTGCCTCCATGTCTTCCCTTTGGCCTGCCCGTGTGAACTGCGACCTGGCACTTCCCAAATCCAACAGCTCTCCCTAATGCCTCACCACCTTCTCTCCTCTTCACGTGCCCAAACCACCTCAATTGCCTTGCTCTCAGCACTGTACTCAGCTCCTTCAATCCACATTCTTGCCAGCTCTTCACTGGATACTTTATCTCTCCATGTGATGCCAGCCATATACCTCAACATTCTCTGATCACAACCAACCAACACATCCTCCATCTTCTTCGTCAAAGCCCATGTCTCAGAATCATACAGCAATATTGATCTTATACATGCTTCAAATACTCTTCCTCTGTTTTTCAGTGGAATATCCTTGCTTATGATCAGTCCTGCTATCTCTCTTCACTTCATCCATGTAGTTGCTACCCATGTTCTTCCTGATCTCTCCACTCCACCCTCGCTATCTAACATGTCACCAAGATAACAAAACTGTTTCACTTCTTCTATTACATCACCATTCACTTCTATAGTTTCTGCCTCTTCCTTTTCTGGCGGGCCCCTTCCGTTGATTCTTCTTACACACATTGGACAGCAGAAACCTACCACCCTATTTAGGTTTCCTCGTGCCGAACATCTTTTATGACACCACTTGTCACATTCTTTCAAACAAATATATTTAGGAATGTTTAGGCTTATTCCTTTACACTTTATTTTTTCTGAAATATGCTGTCCCATTTGTATAAAGCACAAATTGCCCACCGTTTAAGGGTTAATGTTACAGTACAGTACTGTACCATAAAATAAATACAGTACAGTACTTTAGTGTACTGTAAATGGAGGTGAGGGATGCGAGCTCTGGCTGTACTGTACAGTAAATAGAGGTGAGGAAGGGGAGCTCTGGGTCCCGATTAGCTTATTTCCCATAAGGTCAATGCATAGTTTCGCGGATTTGAGATTCGCACTGATTACAACGATCACGAATAGATGCAAAACTCCGTGCACCAGTGCAGGTGGCCGCAGGGAAGCTGCATTCATAATAAGCAGCAGAGGGGCCTGGGGATGAGAACATGAAAGTCATATGACATATACATGACGTTGATACATAAGGGCGCGTCCAACACATGTGCTCACAGACGTGTGTGAGCATTGTTTTAACATGTTTTGATGCATATTTGCAACAGTATTTAAACAGATGTTTGGAAACATGGGTCATACAGTAGTGTTCGAACTGGGTTCGCATAGCGATGACGCGTGCGCACGTCTGGGGGGCACCTACGCTGCTCGTCAACATCGGTGCTGCCAACATGTTCCAACCAGAGCTTCCAAACATTCTCTGGACACAACAGTTCATAACACGTTCGGGGAGATTTGCTTACATGTTGCCAGGAATGTTTGAGAACACTGGGGAACGTCTTGGACACGTTTATTGGCCCACACTGACATGAGAGATGACTACTATGGGAATATATGGTACAGAACATGCACTCCCGATCCAAGGCCAGAATTTGAGTTATCAATGGTAGTGTTACCTAAATTATGGGTTGAGACAGAAAACACTTCAATTGTAGGTAATGGCGGTATGAATCATATGTTATGCAGGAAGCAGTAATCATTACAATCCCTGCTGGCTAACCATGTAAAATAAATTACATGAAAGAGAACTAATTTCTAGCAGGTGCTAGATACAAGGTGGAAGTTTCTTCATTAACTTACTTCCCACAACCTCCGGGGAATAGGGGTGACTTCCACCGGAATGGGAGGGAAACAGGTGTCCAGGAGTGCTCCAGGAACGACCATGCTCGCACTCACACAAACCCTGTGGAGATAGTTAGATGTGGTCAGTGCATAGTAAAATTTTTTCAATAAAACATAATGATTATAAAAAAATACTTGACATTTCATGATCATAAAAACTGTCAGCTTTTATCATGCGTATTACCTAATGTTGATCAGGAGCATGTATAAAACAGATATCAAGAATATGACACATAAATACAGCAAACCTAGCTAATTTGATATAAGTATCTGCTCAAGCCAGCCGATACAGATACGCCCCAACTGTCTGGACACCTGTCTGGGTTGTGTGGCTGCCTCTAAGCTAGGGGCTGGATCCTGGGCTCTTTTCCCAAACTAGCAAAGTTTGTGCTGTGTCTGGCACCTAGGCCTGGAAAAGTTGCAGGATTGGTACAATACCAGATTTCTGTATTCAGTACTACCAGATGCTTGTCTAAAATGGTTGGGAACCCAGACATTGATCTTTGGAAATCTGCATCTGGTGCTGCCTATTGTAAGATAAGGGTTGACAGATTCTGTAGGCAGTAAATCCAATGGACTGGGATTATATGGAGTGAATCAAGTTATGTTTGAATGACATATCATTAGATTTTTGGATAGAGAAATTAGTAGATTAAGAAATAGACAAGTATTTATAGTAACCTATTTTGATCTTCTAGTTAGGTGGAGGACAGCAGCTATGCCATCATAACAGAGTGCTGAACCCGGTATCATCATCATCATCATCATCATTCAGTTTAATGTCATATTTTCCAATAATGTTCAGGAGGTTAGACAGTCGATGATACGCTTCCAACTATCTCTATCCATTGCCTCAACCTTTTCAATGCCCAATGCTGCCAGATCCTCTCTCAACACATGCCTCCATGTCTGTCCGGGTGGATGGCGACCTGGCACTTCCCCTCCAACAACTCCCCAATGGGCTCATCACTCTCTCCTCTTCACGTGCCCAAACAACCCCAAACTCTTACTCTCAGCACTGTACCAGTTCCTTCAATCCAGCATTTCCACCTCTTCCTGGACACTTCATCTCTCCATATGATCCCAACCATATACCTCAACATTCTCCGTCCAACCAGAAACACTGCCTCCATGTCAGTGTGGACAATGTAATTTCTTATGGTAACTCTTTCTCTAATTTTGTATCTTTCCCGAACACGTTTGAAACAAAGTAAGCCAGGTTATTCATGCGGTATCAATATCACGGGAGCCCATTCCCCCCCCCCAAAAAAAAAAAGCTGGTTTGGACATCCAAAGGGTTTAAAAAAAATGGGAATTATTTTAAAAAACCCTAGCAGCCTCACCAACATTGTTATTTTTAATTTGGATGGAAATGTTGTTAAAAAAGGGAAAGAAAAAAATAAAAAGGGTTAATTTAAATTTTAAAAATTAATTTTAAAATAAAATTTAAAAAAGGTAAAGGGGCTGAAAAAGTTTTTGGGTTGGGATTTAAAAAATGGAAAGTTTACTTTTTTAAAGGGGGAAAAAGAAGAGGTCAAGCTAAAGGTAGTTTTTGAAAAGGAAATAGGAAAATGGTTTTTGGGGGGTTTAAAGAAATTGGTCCAGTAAAAGGGTTTTGTGGGAGCCCGGGGCGGGGGCTTAAACTGGGGGGGGTGGATTTTTTTTTACAAACTAACTTCCTCGCGCCCTTTTACCCTATTTTTTTTGTTTTTAGTTCATGTTTTAACGGGGGCCTTAAAACTCATTTAAAACCCAACGCGTTTAAAAGGGCCCCCAAGGCAAAATTTTTTGGGATTTTTTTTGTTTTTTTTTTTTTCAAATTTTTTTTTTTTTTTTTGGTGTGGGGTGTTAAAATGTGAAAAGGGGAGGATCGAGTCCCCTCCCACCCCTTTTCCCCTGGGCCAAAATTTTCCCCCCAAATTCCAACTTTTGCACAAAGTTTCACTTTTTGGAATTTTGTTTGTTTCCCCCGTTTGCCCTTTTTTTTTTTTTCCCCCCCTTTAAAAGATCTTGTTTTATGGGACAAAAAGGCCCTTTCCCGATTTTCCCCCGAATTTTAGTTTTTCTTTTTTTTTTTTTTTGTTTAAAAAAAATTTTTTAGGGTTCTATAAAACTTTTTGGGGGAAATTTTTCCCCTTGGTAACCCCCTTAAATTTTTCTAAAAACCCTTTTTTTTTGGGGGAAAAACGGGAATTTCCAAACTTTTCCCCCCCAAATTTTAATTAATTCCCCGGGAAAATGCCAAATCTCCCAAAAAATGCTCGACTTTAAACCCGTGAATTAAAGGGGGTTTCCCTTCAAAATTTTTTTTAAAAAAATTTTTTTTAAAAAACCCCTTAAAAATTTTAAAAAAATCCCCTTGTCCCTTTTTTTTTAATTTCCTATTTATAAACAAAAAACCCAAAACAAGAACCCCAAATCCAAACTAGTTTTTGTAAATCCTCAACCCCCCTACCTTCCAACTGTTACCTTCGGGTTTTCTGACCCCTTTCCTGGTCCCTACATTCCAACCACAATTTGTCGGCCCGGCCCGGCCTTTGGAAAAAAGAATTTACCCATCCCTTTTTTTAAAACCAAAGGCCCCCTTTTAAATTTTGGGCCCCGGACTTGATTTTTTTGCTTTTGGCCCTTTTTAAAAACTTTTTGTGTTTAAAAAATTTTGGAGGGATTTAAAAAGGGGGCAAATTTTTTTTTAAGAAATTTTTTTTTTTGGGAAAGAAAAAGGGGGTTGAAAAGCAAAATTTTTAATAAATATTTACTCTTTTAGAGGTGGAAAGGACAAGGGGGTTAAAAGGTGCTGAAGGTTAATTACCCAATTTTAAGTATAAATAAATTTTAGGAGGTTTTTGGAATGTTTCCAAATCTTTCCTTTTTCCCCCTTTATAATGTGGATCTTCCAAAATTCCCCTTTTCTTTGGGGGGGGGCCCCCCCCAAATTCCCCCCCCCTATTTTTTTTGGGCCCCAAAACCCCATTTCCCCCCTTTTTAAACCCAAAAAAACAATTTCCCTGGGGAATTAAATTTTTTCCCCCCCCAAAACCCCAAAATTTTTTTAAATTTTAAAACCAACCAACACATTTTATTTCAGTTCCAGGAATTAAAATTTTTTTTTTTGGGTTTCGGTCCCCCGGGGGCCCCCCAATTTTTGAAGGGGGCCCGCGAGGGGGGAGGAGGTTGGGGTGTGTTTCGCTTTGGTGGAGAGCGACCCGGCGAGGAGAAGTCGATGTGTTGGCAGCGTTGGCTGGACTTGATGACTCAGACGATGACGACTCCAGCTCCACCATCTCTTCTCCTTTTGGCGTCTGTTGACAGCTACGTGAGAGAGAGCTTTCACGTCGGCAAACCGATTCTTTCAGCTTCTTGTCCAGACCAGCCATCGAACCCCGCCTCCCCTTCTCCCGCTGGCAAGAAGGAATTCCTTGTCTTCAGGAATGGTCATCAGAGTGAGGGCGTCGGAGTGGGCGATGTCCAAAAGGTCTGGGAGACTTTCTTGGAAGTCTTCTGTTTTTCGGCGTGACTCCAGAGTTATTCTTGCTTTTGCTCAGGATCTTCCACTCGTTGAAAAGTCCAGTAATCTTCCTCCTCACACTAGTTTCTGCGATGGTGGGATCCTAGCTCGTGTCCAGAAGTCGAGGACCTCCTTTGCAGCCTCAGCTGCACTCTGCTGCACCGTCTTCTTCTCTTCCTTGTGTGCGTAGAAAATTGTCGTAAAACGTCTCCACGGCTGGGAAGTTTTGCTCCTGTGATAGTAGGAACACTATGGCCAAGAAGCCAAACTTCAGTTTGCTTCTCGTGGTCATGACCTGAGGGCGAAAAGAGGAAATGTTCAGATCGATCCGCCACCTCTAAATATCAACCGATTAGCCTGAAACTTTGCACACGACAGTTTCTAAGTACAAGGCAGAATACCACAAAAGTACGTGAAAAAATATTGACTTTGAAAAATTACCCCTATGCGCTATTGGCTCTGTTCTTCCCGGACACTTTTAATGCAGATTTGGCTTTAGTTAGGAGGTTAAAGCATGGGATTAGGTTAGGTTAGTGACTTAAAAGCAAGTTGCCATAACTGGCTTAATTCTCGCTTGCGTGCCTCGCCAGAACTGTTGTTGTGTTGTTTTTTAGGGCTGCGAGGATCCCTTGGGGAACACTATGAGCCCTGGTGATGTCCTATGATGCTATCACAGGCGCGGTAGTTGACCTGTCTTCCTCAGGAAGGCACAGGTGAGGCGGATGACGGCGTGTTGCCGGGAGGGCGGAACGCCAACCGCCGCCAGCAGGGTGGGCAGGTCAAAGGTGGTGACGTTCAGGGCGAGGAGTTGAGACTGTAGCACTACACAGTGTGAGTGGAAGTGCGGACACTGTAGCAGAAAGTGTTCAATAGTCTCCGGAACATTCATGCACCAAGGGCAGTGGGGGTCAGGGGACAGACGGAGGCGATGCAGGTGAGCTGTGAGTGTCGTGTGCCCCAGGCGGAGGCGGGTGAAGGTGACATCCAGGACGCGGGACTTTGTCCTTATCCACGGCTGGGGGAAGAGTCCTTCGGTATTGGCCCATGGAGGTGATGCGGAGGCATAGCCGAGCGTGTTATTCCAGGTGGAGCGGCAGACCCGGGAGATGAGGCGTTTAACCTCAGATTAAATAGCTGATGATATGCTTCGAACTATCTCTATCTGTTGCCTCAATTTCTTCAATGCCCAATGCTGCCAGATCCTTTTCAACACGCTGCCTCCATGTCTTCCTTGGCCTGCCCGGTGAACTGCGACCTGGCACTTCCACTCCAACAGCTCTCCCTAATGCCTCACCACCTTCTCTCCTCTTCACGTGCCCAAACCACCTCAATTGCCTTGCTCTCAGCACTGTACTCAGCTCCTTCAATCCACATTCTTGCCAGCTCTTCACTGGATACTTTATCTCTCCATGTGATGCCAGCCATATACCTCAACATTCTCTGATCACAACCAACCAACACATCCTCCATCTTCTTCGTCAAAGCCCATGTCTCAGAATCATACAGCAATATTGATCTTATACATGCTTCAAATACTCTTCCTCTGTTTTTCAGTGGAATATCCTTGCTTATGATCAGTCCTGCTATCTCTCTTCACTTCATCCATGTAGTTGCTACCCATGTTCTTCCTGATCTCTCCACTCCACCCTCGCTATCTAACATGTCACCAAGATAACAAAACTGTTTCACTTCTTCTATTACATCACCATTCACTTCTATAGTTTCTGCCTCTTCCTTTTCTGGCGGGCCCCTTCCGTTGATTCTTCTTACACACATTGGACAGCAGAAACCTACCACCCTATTTAGGTTTCCTCGTGCCGAACATCTTTTATGACACCACTTGTCACATTCTTTCAAACAAATATATTTAGGAATGTTTAGGCTTATTCCTTTAACTTTATTTTTCTGAAATATGCTGTCCCATTTGTATAAGCACAAATTGCCCACCGTTTAAGGGTTAATGTTACAGTACAGTACTGTACCATAAAATAAATACAGTACAGTACTTTAGTGTACTGTAAATGGAGGTGAGGAGGGCGAGCTCTGGCTGTACTGTACAGTAAATAGGGGTTTGGGGAAAGGGGAAAAGCTTTTGGGTCCCAAATTTGTTTTTTCCCATAAGGTCAATGCAATATTTCGCGGTTTTGAGATTCGCACTGATTAAAACGACACGAATAATGAAAAAACCCGTGCCCATTTGGCAGGTGGCCCGCGGGAAAGCGCATTCATAAAAAAGCAGAAAGGGGGCCGTGGGGGATGAGAACATAAAAAGTCATAGGGACATATACATGACGTTGATACATAAGGGCGCGCCCCACACATGGGCTCAAATACGTTTTTGGGGGAGAATTTTTTTTTAAACATTTTTTGATCATATTTGAAACAGTTTTTAAAAAACAGATTTTTTGGAAACAGGGTCAGACAGTAGTGTTCGAACAGGGTTCGCAAAAGCGAGCCGATGCGCACGTCTGGTGGCACCTACGCTGCTCGTCAACATCGGTGCTGCCCAAAATGTTCCCAACCAGAGCTTCCAAAATTCTCTGGGGCACAAAAAGTTCATAACACTTCGGTTAAATGTTGCTTAATGTTGCCACACATGTTTTTTAAAAAACGTGGCGTCTTTACACCGTTTATTTGGGCCCCCACTGACATGAGAGATGACTACTATGGGAGTGGGGTGGGACAGAAACATGCCCCCCAGACCAAAAGGGAAAAAATTTGGATTTATCAATTTGGGAGGTTTCCTAAATTTTTGGGTTTTAGACAAAAAAAAACACTTTATTGTAGGTAATGGCGGGTATGAATCATTTTGTTATCAAAGGGAAACAGTAAACATTTTCAAACCCTTGCCCGGCTAACCAGGGAAAATTAAATTTACAGAAAAGGGAAAATAATTTCTAGCAGGGGCTTAAAATACAAGGGGAAGTTTCTTTTATTTAACTTACTTCCCACAACCTCCGGGGAATAGGAGATGACTTCCACCGGAATGGGAGCAAACATGGTGCCAGGAGTGCGTCCAGGAACACCCATGCTCGCACTCACACAACCCTGTGGAGATAGTTAGATGTGGTCATGTGCATAGTATATTTTTTCAATAACAAACATAATGATTATAAAAAAATACTTGAATTTCATGATCAATAAAAAACTTGTCAGCTTTTATCATGCGTATTACCTAATGTTGGATCAGGAGCATGTATAAAACTAGATATCAAGAATATGCACACATAAATACAGCAAACCTAGCTAATTTTGATATAAGTTATCTGCTCTAAGCCAGCCGATACAGATACTGCACAACTGTCTGGACACTGTCTGGGTTGTGTGGCATGACCTCTAGCTAGGGGCTGGATCCATAGGGCTCTTCCAACCTAGCAAGTTTGTGCTGTGTCTGGCACCTAGGCCTGGAAAAGTTGCAGGATTGGTACCAATACCAGATTTCTGTATTTCAGTACTACCAGATGCTTGTCATAAATGTTGGGAACCCAGGACATTGATTCTTTGAAATCTGCATCTGGTGCTGCCTTATTGTAAGATAAGGGTTGACAGATTCTGTAGTCAGTAAATCCAATGGACTGGGATTATATGGAGTGAATCAAGTTATGTTTGAATGACATATCATTAGATTTTTGGATAGAGAAATCTAGTAGATTAAGAAATAGACAAAGTATTTTATAGTAACCTATTTTGACTCTTCTAGTTAGGTGGAGGACAGCAGCTATGCCATCATAACAGAGTGCTGAACCAGGTATCATCATCATCATCATCATCATTCAGTTTAATGTCATATTTTCCAATAATGTCTCAGGAGGTTAGACGTCGATGATACGCTTCCAACTATCTCTATCCATTGCCTCAACCTTTTCAATGCCCAATGCTGCCAGATCCTCTCCAACACACTGCCTCCATGTCTGTCCGGTGGATGGCGACCTGGCACTTCCCCTCCAACAACTCTCCCCAATGCCTCATCACCTTCTCTCCTCTTCACGTGCCCAAACCACCTCAATCTCCTTACTCTCAGCACTGTACACAGCTCCTTCAATCCACATCTTCCCACCTCTTCCCTGGACACTTCATCTCTCCATATGATCCCAACCATATACCTCAACATTCTCCGATCACAACCAACCAACACATCCTCCATGGTTCAGTGTCAGGACAATGCTCAACTCATACTTATTGTTGACTAATTCTTTCTCTAATTTTTTTATCTTTTCCCGAACACGTTTGAAAACAAATGCGTTACCGTCAGCCAGGTTTTCCACATTGGCAATATGTCTCATGTTGATTCCATAACTTCTTTATCCACAGGTGAAGCCTTCAAATTCATATCTTCCTGATGCCGGCGTTACTCCCTCCGCCATAGCGAAACATGTAAACAAATGCCTGTTTTTGTAACTCAGTCCAATACAGGCTTATTAGCTAATATTTAGTGATCTACTCACGAGACGAGACCCCTAGCAATGCCAAATCATCAAATTAGCATGGTGCTAACTGAAAAACCTTTTAACCCTCGCACTGACGCAACAATATGATTGCTGCCACGATGTGACTCGCACTTGACGACCCATGACACTCAGAAATTAATGTAATTATAATAATCGTCAAAATGTTTGGAAAAATGTAAAAGGGAGGAAATAAAAAAGCCTAATGGGGCTGGAGTGTATTGATGTTTTGCCTTTTCGGCTACCTTGAAAATATATATTGAAAGTATGTACATTTACGATTGAATTTATAGCAGAAGATGGTCTGAGGCTATGGGGTCTAGGGGGCAGGGGAGGGAAAGATATTTGATTTTTGGTTTATTTGGTTTGGCAATGAGTCCAAATATCAAGCTGTCCAGCAGTTGATGGAGGGCTCCTTTTGGTGGGAGACCCGGGGCCCAGGCCCCTTGGGTCCCACCCTAAGACTGGCCCTGACCCCTTGTGTATTTCTATATATTTTCCCACTAACACAACAGGTAGAATCTCCTTTCATCAGCTGATACAGACCATTCAAAACAGAGCCAGAGTCTCTCGCTCCTAGCGTGTGCCGTGATCTTGAGCTTGTGTGTGTGCATTCATCTACAGTACCCTCCCAGGTTTCACGCTATGCGAGTTTCGCGATCCTCGAGTTTCGCGCTGAGTCCTAAGTTCTTACCATCCCGACTTTCGCGCATTATATCCCTGAGTTTCGCGCTGCTTTGTACATGTTTTTTTTTTTTTTTTTTTTTTTTTTTTTTTTTTTTTTTTTTTTTTTGGTGTGTGTGTGTGTGTATTTACCTAGTTGTAACATACAGGAAAAGAGCTATGCTCGTACTGTCCCGTCTCCAAATCTACTATTATCCAGCTTGCCTTTGAAGTCCTGAATACTTCTTGCATTAATCACTTTTGCATCAAGGTTGTTCCAGGCTTCTATGCTTCTATACGGGAAGCTGTATTTTTGGTGCTTCTATACGGGAAGCTGTATTTTTTTATGTCCCTCTTGCATGTTGTCCTTTTCAATTTCTTCTCATGACCTCTTGCACTTCTATCGTCCCACACAAACAGGTCTTCTCTATCAATTTTTTCCAGACCCATTGATGCTCTATACACTGCTATAAAATCTCCCCTTTCTCTTCTTTTCTCAAGGGTTGGGAGTTTTAATCTTGAAAGTCTTTCCTCATATGGTAAATCTCTCAGGCTTGGAGCCATTTTTGTGGCTGCTCTTTGTATTCTCTCAATCTTCCTTATATCCTTCTTTTTATGTGGTGACCAAATCACTGCCGCATATTCCAACCTTGGTCGAATCAAAGATGTTATCAATTTCTTAATCATCTCCTCATCCAGATATTTGAATGCCATTCTTATATTCCTCAGCAACTGATATGTATCTCCTGTGATCTTGTTTATATGCTTCTCAGGTGACAAATTATCCGTAATCCATACTCCCAGATCTTTTTTGACCTTTGTTTTGATTATCCATTCATTTCCCATCGAATACTTTCCTCTCTGTCTCTTTTTGCTACTGCCCACTTCCATCACTTTATACTTTTAGCATTAAACTCCATTTCCCATAGTTGACTCCATCTGAAAATCTTATCTAGATCCTTTTGTAAATCCTCACAGTCCTCTTTACTTTCTATTTTTCTTAGTAATTTAGCATCATCAGCGAATAAACTCATAGAACTGTTCACTCCCTCTGTCATATCATTTACATAGACCAAGAACATCACTGGGGCCAATACTGATCCTTGAGGAACTCCACTATCACACTGCACCATTCTGATTTCTGATCTTTTATTACTGTTCTCATCTCTCTGTTGCTCAAAAAGTCTTTCATCCACTTCAGCAAACCACCCTTCAATCCTCCTACATGTTCTAGCTTCCAGAGCAGTCTCTTGTGAGGTACCTTGTCAAATGCCTTATTTAGGTCCAAGTATATGCAATCGACCCACCCCTCTCTTTCCTGTGTCACATCGATCACTCTCGAGTAAAAGCTTAATAAATTTGTTGAACATGACATTCCTCCTCTAAATCCAAACTGGCCACCTGCGAGTGTGTTTGTCTCTTCCAAATATTTCAAACATCTGTCCTTCACAATTTTTTCACACATTTTTGCCACTACACTTGTTAATGATACTGGCCTGTAATTTAATGGTTCTTCTTTGTCTCATCCTTTGTGAATTGGCACAATATTTGCTCTTTTCCAATCAAGCGGGACTCTGCTCTCCTTGAGTGAACTCTCAATTACACTATGTAACTTTCCTGCTAGTTGGTTACTGCACTCTTTCATTATCCAATTCGACACTCCATCTGGACCCGGGGCTTTTCTCACATCTTGACTTTCCATTAGCCTTTTTACTTCTATTACGTCTACTTTTATGTCTTCCATTATATTTGCTTTTGCTACTATATTTTTCGTTTTAAATTCACTTTCTCTGTAAATACAGTCTGTAAGCACTTATTCATCACCTCAGCCTGTTGTAATGCATCTTCGTACACTATGCCTTCTACCTTCAGCTTATCTATTCCTTCCTTGTTTTTCATTTTTCCATTTATATATCTATAGAAAAGTTTCGGTTCGTTCTTACATTTTTCTATTATATTTCTCTCATAGTTACTTTCTTCTTCTCTTCGGATTCTTACATATTCATTTCTAGTTGTTTTGTGCTTCTCCCAAAGGTTGATACCTCCTTTTTTCCTCCAACTATTCCATGTTTTTTCTCTTTCTAGTCTTGCTAATTCACATTTTCTATTAAACCATTCATTCTTTTTCTTTTCTCTAACTATCCTTGGAACATAACTATTTATTCCTTCTGTGTAAACTCGGATGAACTCATCCCATTTTTTCTGGGTACTCCTTGTTGCATGGAAATTACTCCAGTCTGTCTCTCCGAAAAATGTTCTTAATCCGTCAAAGTCTGCTTTTCCATAATTGTATCTTCCTTTCTTGTGTTCTTCTCTTCTCCCCTCTTTTTTGCTATCATTTACTTCAAATTAAATAAGTACATGGTCACTCTTTCCAAGTGGGCACTGATAATTTACTTTACTAATTATTTCCAGTTCTTTCGTCAATAGTAGATCTAGTCTTGATGGTTCTTCGCTACCTCTGAATCTTGTATTCTCTTTAATCCACTGAGTCATGATGTTATTCATCACCAAATCCAACAATGTACCACCCCATGAGTCTTCTCCTCCTTCAGTATACCATTCTTCCCAGCAGACTTCTTTGCAGTTAAAATCTCTCATCAAAATTATGTTCTCACAATTTTCCATCGTATTCTTTAAACATTTGCTTGTGTCTCTTATCATGTCTCCATACTCCTCTCTCCCCGAGGAATTTGTCTTAGGTGGAACGTATACGAGTACTAAGTCTCTTATTCTTCCTTCTTTCATCACCAACTCTACCTTCAACACCTCTGCCATACCTTCTCCTTTTTCCACATTCCCTACTACCACATCCTTCCTTGTTAACACCATTACACCACCTCCCTTTTTCTGATTTCTGTTTCGCCTCCATACATTATATTGACCCTCCTCAACTGGCATATCCTCAGAATCACTCAGCTTCGTTTCTACTAAACCCAATATGTCTGGTTTCTTGGCTCTCAGGTAATCGTTTACTTCTGTTAATGTTGACACTAGCCCATTTATATTTGTGTACGATACCCGCCATCCTTTTTCATTTTCCTTTGAACTGTCTTCTCTTACTCTTTCTCTTTTAGATACCGCTTCTTCAGTTTTTGGTCTAAAACTCTCCAATAGAATTTGTTTTTCCTCTTCCGTTCTCAATTCGTTTTTTTCTTTGGCTTCTTTAAACAGTACATTCAATCTGGCTCTTTCTTCCTCATTAATATCTTTTCTTATCCATATTTTCTTATATTCTTCTGTCTTTGCCAGTTTCCATGCCTTAGACAATATATCTTGTGCTGTACAGTTGGCGCCAAAAAACTTAGGACGCCAAAAAACTTAGGACAAATAACGTCCTTAGCTATTTTGCCATTTTCGCTGGGAGCGATTGAATTTTTTTACGTTTTCTGTATATCTGGCAGTGTATTAGGGTTTCTGCTGTTGATTCTTCGCTGCTGCCCGCTCTGTATCTTCCAAACATCAAAGGAAGAGGTTGTTGTGTTTGGTTCTCCAACCTTCCTTCACCCCCATTCGCCCCTCCATCTTATACCGCCTCCTCCAGGTATACTAACGCATTATGCCGGGCAAATCTCTATCCATTGTGAAGACACATATAGTAACCTTGTATCGAAGTGGGAAACCCATGGGCCAGATTGCGAGGGAGATGTGTGTTTCCAAACACACCGTCTTGGTCTGGTGCAGGCGGGCGCAAGATGGTGAGTTAGAGACTGTTTTGGCGTGGAAGAAAGGGTCAGGGCGATCAAGAAAAACTTCAAAGAAGACTGATCAACTGCTCAAAAGGATTGTTGACATCAATAATACTTTTGAGCAGTTGATCAGTCTTCTTTGAAGTTTTTCTTGGTCGCCCTGACCCTTTCTTCCACGCCAAAACAGTCTCTAACTCACCATCTTGCACCCGCCTGCACCAAAGCAAGACGGTGTGTTTGGAAACACATATCTCCCTTGCTATCTGGCCCATGGGTTTCCCACTTCGATACAAGGTTACTATATGTATCTTCTTCACAATGGATAGAGATTTACCCGGCATAATGCCTTAGTATACCTGGAGGAGGCGGTATAAGATGGAGGGGCGAATGGGGGTGAAGGAAGGTTGGAGAACCAAACACAACCTCTTCCTATGATGACTTGGAGATACAGAGCAGGCAGCAGCGAAGAATCAACAGCAGACACCCTAATGCACTGCCAGATATACAAAAAACTTAAAAATTCAATCGCACCCACGAAAATGGCAAAATAGCTAAGGATGCTATTCCCGTCCTAAGTTTTTTTGCGCCGACTGTAGTTTGTGACCTAAACTTAACTTTTAAGAGGCGGGCCCCTTCCTCCTCATATTTGCCTAACCTATGTCTCTCTTCTATTTCTTCTTCTATCTCCGTATTTTCTTCTACTACACACAAACCTCGTTTTCCCGGACTAATAGGGGGGAGCACTGATCTGGGAATCGCAACACTCCGATGCCATTACCCACCCCCGGACGTTTATCCTACTCTAGTATTTACTGTCCGGCAACCACCAATATCAACTACCCCGCCGCGGACTTTTACGTCCGCTGAGCATGCTGCCACCTGGCGGGAGGCAGCAGAAAGTGTTCAAGTCTCAAGAGAAGTTCCTGCACCAGGGGCAGTGGGGGTCAGGGGACTAACTGAGGCAGTGCAGGTGAACCGTGAGTGTCGTGTGCCCAAATGTAAACAATACGACCGCTGAGCATGCTGCCACCTGGCGGGAGGCAGCAGAAAGTATTCAATAGTCTCAAGAGACGTTCCTGCACCAGGGGCAGTGGGGGTCAGGGGACTAACGGAGGCCGTGCAGGTGAACCGTGAGTGTCGTGTGCCCAAATGTAAACCATACGACTGCTGAGCATGCTGCCACCTGGCAGGAGGCAGCAGAAAGTGTTCAATAGTCTCAGAGATGTTCCTGCACTAGGGGCAGTGGGAGTCAGGGGACTGACAGAGGCGGTGCAGGTGAACCGTGAGTGTCGTGTGCCCAAATGTAAACAATACGACCGCTGAGCATGCTGCCACCTGGCGGGAGGCGCGGACACTGACCAGGGGTGACACGAGACGCTCGGACCGCCGGACAACTTTGTCAATTTACGAACAGGACCAGGCATTTCAACGTAAAAAAAAAAAAAAAAAAAAAAAAAAAAAAAAAAAAAAAAAAAAAAAAAAAAAAAAAAAAAAAAAAAAAAAAAAAAAAATGTCCGGGACTCTGGCATATCCCCGGACCTCGGATTTTGTCCAGCAAATCCGATAACCGGGAAATGGAGGTCCAGGAAATCGAGGTTTGTGTGTACTTTAATTTTTTTTTTTGACACTTTCTTTTCTTCCTCTTCTCTTGTTTTTCTTGGGCAGCACTTTTTCTTTGAGACCAAAAATGATGACACATTACTTTTTGTCCACCGTATCTCTTACTAAATTTTCCTTTTGTTTGACTACTTTTACTACTTCTTTGGTCAGATTTTTCTTTTCATTTTCTTGATCTTCTATTATTTGACGTCAAGCTTTCTTGGTCTTTTTCTTTTTCTATCTTCCATGTCTTTCTTTCATCTTTCATTTCCTCTTGTGTCATTTTCCATTTCTTATGTACTGCATTAATTTCTGCATGCATTTTCACTACCTTTTCGTCGTCTTGTTTACCATTTAATTCGTCCACTCTATTTTTCAAAATAGTATTATCTTTTTCCAGTACAAACACTTTCTTTTCCATCTTCTCTAGTTTATCCATCATTTTGTGTACTACATTTTCTAGCATTATGACTCTTCTCTGGTTCGTTTTCAGCCATAATGTCTTTTTCTTTGGTATCAAAACTGTCAAATGGGGTCGTGGCGGGATCTTCCATCTGTTTACTTTCACTTTTTTTCACTTTTTAGGCTAATCATTTGGAGACGAGACTAATTAACTGCATAGCTCTCGCCTGTAAGTACTCAAGGTCTTTTTTGGTCCTCTGCGTCCTTGTTTGGTCACAGCAGCCAGTCACCATAGCCAGTTGTGTTAGGAGTCTTCCAGAGCACATCTGTACACACAGCTGACAGCTGTGTGTGTGTGTATTTACCTAGTTGTATTTACCTAGTTGTAACATACAGGAAAAGAGCTATGCTCGTACTGTCCCGTCTCCAAATCTACTATTATCCAATTTGCCTTTGAAGTCCTGAATACTTCTTGCATTAATCACTTTTGCATCAAGGTTGTTCCAGGCTTCTATGCTTCTATACGGGAAGCTGTATTTTTGTATGTCCCTATTGCATGTTGTCCTTTTCAATTTCTTCTCATGACCTCTTGTACTTCTATCGTCCCACACAAACAGATCTTCTCTATCCATTTTTTCCACTTGTGTGTGTGTGTGTGTGTGTGTGTGTGTGTGTGTGTGTGTGTGCCTACAGCGCCATTAGGCTGTGAGCTCCAGGGGTGGGATGGTAGGCCCTGGAGGTTCACTTGAGGGCTGTGATGGTTAGCCCTCGCCCCTGGTGACGCAGACATAATTTCTATAGTGACGCCTGTGATTAGAGGCTCATGCCACCCCGTGTCCTCTGATGCCCTCGCAATCGAAGGTAGAGTTAATGGGCAGCGTGTGGGTGTTCTTAGGCCACTCGACGGTGCAGAAAGATTTTAAGTGGCTTTTACAGCCCTCATCAAGGATAATTAAATAAGATAGGTAACACCTCGAAATAAGTAGCACCTTTAAACATTACACCCCTGCCGTTCCTTACTTATTTACCACAAAATACTCCTTTATAAGTGATTAACCATGACGTGTGTGGTACTGTGGTTTCTGGAGGTACTGGAGGAGACAGGAGAGAAGAGAGGAAGGCATTGTGACACTGTTATAATAAATTGCCGTATAACACTGTCACACAACCATCAGCTGACGCCCTCACTCACTCAGACCAAAACAAATGAAAATGTTTCAGTATCCCAGGTGAAATAGACAAGGGAAGAGTTGACAAATGAGGCGCGCCGCGGCAGAAGGGTACTAACCGACACCGCAGCCATAAATAAGATTTTTACATCGACAGAGATCTGAATTCCCGCTCTACAGGATGGTGGAGTTAGCATCCTTCTTCCGATATTTCCATAAGGTCGAAAGTCCTATTGTTTACAAAGTGATTTTCTGCCTCGATTACTTGGAACACGTGAAGGCAGGGAGCGCCGTGGCAGAAGGGACCTAACTCCACATGCGCTCAACCAGCCAATGGGAGACGAGACGCACTCCGTGACGTCAGAGCGTTGAGCCAATGAGAGCATCGGATCGCCACCACTGCCGCCTTCCTTCCCTCCCAACGCAGAGAAAGCAACGAGTGCTTTCTCTGGATTTACGCATTACTTTCGCCATTATCATGGATTATTCCAGCAGTGACAATAGTGCCAATGAAAATCCTCCTGCGTTTGGCGTTTCGTGAGGGCTACCTACTGAAGTCAGATTACGAGGCTGACAGCGAGAACATCACCGAGGTCAGACTGCAGAAGGGACGGGCAGCCTGGTCCCGTAAGGTGTTTGACCTCTCCGCCCCCCGCCTCCCCATGCACTACAGCCGTCCCTTAGCCCTCAACAAGGAAAAACTGCGTGACCTTCAGTACCTCTTCGACCTCATGCCTATCAACAAACAAACCTTCTACAACAACATAATCGACGCACACACAGTTGGCCTAACCGAAGACGTCGCACCTGACGAGGACCCCGATGACCTGGACGAGCTGTTGGAGTACGAGTAAAGGCATGGAGGGTGGGGTGGGAGGGTTGAGGGGAAGGGAGAGGGGCGGGGGAAATTAAAGTGGAAGTCAAGACTCGGCTGTCTACGCATGGATGGGTGAATAGAAAGAAAAAAATCAGTACCAATAATAATTTGTGATTAGATTTTCTTTCTCCATCAAATGAAAGCTGAGTTCCTCAGCTTTCATTTGATATACAACACTTCATTCTAACTCAAACAGTTCTTGAGCTAATGATTCCCAAACATTCCTAATCTTTAACTGCGTTTTCTGACGAATATTGATTTTGTTGCATAGTACCCTTCTGCTGCAGTGCACCTCAAATCTGTTAACAAAGGAGACGAAGTTTGAAGAGAACCGATGAAGCGATACTAAGCGTCAAAGGTCACAAGAAGAAGACGAATCGAGAGACAGAGATGGAAGTTTTTAACAAGATAATCCCTTCACCTGCCTTGTCATACATAAAAGCACACTAACATAGACATTAAACGTGTACAGAGCTAGATCACTCAATGCCTTGCTCTTACTAACTAATCACTACACTAATGCTTTCCTCCCTTCTCTACGGTACTTCCAATGCCTTCCTCTCTTCTCTCCTGTCTCCTCCAGTACCTCCAGCAACCACAGTACAACACACGTCCTTGTTAATCACTTACAATGGAGTATTTTGTGGTAAATAAGTAAGGATCGGCGGGGGTGTGAGGTCAGGTTGGGGAGGCGATAGCGGAGTGGTTAGCGTCTCCGACTGGCGTTCTCGGTGACCCGAGTTCGATCCCCGAAGAAACCCAAAACCTTTCTGCACCGTCGAGTGGCCTAAGAACACCCACATGCCCTGCCCATCAACTCTACCTTCGATTGCAAGTGCATCGGAGGACACAGGGGGCCGGCATGAGCCTCTAATCACAGGCGTCACTGTAAGAATCCTGCCTGCGCCACCACGGGCGAGGACCAACCATCATCAGAGCCCTCAAGTGAACCTCCAGAGCCTACCACCCGAGCCTTGGGTCACCACTGCCTACAGGCGCTATAGGCACAAATGTATATAATAATAAAATAAAAAAAAAAAAAAAAAAAAAAAAATAATAAAAAAAAAAAAAAAAAAAAAGTGCTACGTACTTATTTTGAGGTGTTACTTATTTTATGCAACACCGGTTCAAAGGCCTGGTCTATGAAGAATAGGCAACCTGTAATATCAAGATCAAGATCAAGTATCGTTCAAGTTCGTAGGACAGAATACGTGTTTGGGAGAACGCCGGACTAAAGGCTTCACTGACAGCATCCGCTGGGTGACTCCCAACTCAAGCTCAAGCTCCTCTCCTCCTCTCCTCTACGTAGTGTTGGCCGAAGCCACCACCCCGGGAGGTGGGTCACAAACCCTTGGCTAACACCCGGTACCCATTCACTGTTGGGTGGACAGGGGCTTGGGGCATTTTCAGGATATTTTTTGGGGGAAGAAGTGTCTTATAAACTGTAAAATACGGTAGGTACACCTCGCACCGGACTAAATAAGCATTTTTACAGTGTTTTCAATAACTGAGTTTCGCGATCTGCGAGTTTTGCGCTATGCCTTGGGAAGAATGCAAGCGCGAAACTCGGAAGGGTACTGTAGTTGTATTTTTCAGGGCCTGAGCTACACTCATATGGCCTAGTCTCCATAGCTACATTTTTAATTTGCTTCCTTAGTGTCTTAGTGTTGGTCGAAACCATCACTCCTGGAGGCTGGTCAGAAACCCCCGGCTAACACCCGGTACCCATTCATTGCTGGGTGGACAGGGGCTTGGGTATTAAGGAGACCGCCCCTCTTTTTCCGCTCCGCCCGGGGATTGACCCCGGTCTTTCTCGGTCGACTTCTTGGTCGTGAACCAAGAGTGCTAACCAATACACTACGGAGGACCCTGTATTTATCTACCTAGTTTACCTAGTTGTGTTTTACAAGGCCTGAGCTACACTCGTATGGTCTCTTCTCTGTATCTACATTTATCCAATCTTTCTTTCAATTGGTGCACATTATGTGCCAATATCATCTCCTCGTTTAGTCCATTCCAAGCTTCTACAGTTCTATGAGTGAAGCTGTACTTCTTTATGTTGTTCAGGCATCTCCTTTTTCCTAGTTTTTTCGTATGTCCTCTTGTGTATCGACCTTCTCTTTGTTTCCGTTTTTCGTATGTCCTCTTGTGTATCGACCTTCTCTTTCTCATTGTCTGTTTCTTTCATCTTAGTTATCAGCTTAATAATTGTAATTAAGTCTCCTCTTTTTCTTCTCTGCTCAAGTGTTGGTAGCTTTATTTCTTTCAACCTTTCCTCATAAGTAACTTCTAGCCCTGGTACCATCTTTGTTGCCATTCTCTGTATCCTCTCCAACTTTTTCACATGCTTCTTTTTATATGGGGACCATACAATGGCAGCATATTCCATTTTTGGTCGGATCATTGCAGTAATGATCTTTCTCATAATATTTTTGTCCATGTAATGAAATGCCACTCTAATATTCTTCAACATCCTGTATGTATCTCCAAATATTTTATTAATATGTTTTTCTGGATGTAGGCTATTCTGCATTATCACTCCCAGGTCCTTTTCTTTATGAACCTTTGTAATTAATTCATTTCACATTTTATATGGTCATTTATATGTCTTCGCTTTTTCCAATTTCCATCACATGACACTTATTCACATTAAATTCCATTTCCCATCTTCTGCTCCATTCGTAGATCTTGTTCAGGTCATTTTGTAGTGTTTCACAATCTTTATTGCAGTTTTTTATTTCTTTTAAAAGTTTTGTATCATCCGCAAATAAACTAATATAACTTTTTATTTCATCAGTCATGTCATTGATGTAAATCGTGAACATTACTGGTGCCAACACTGATCCTTGTGGCACCCCACTAAATACCTTTCTCCATTCAGATTTGATCCTTTACTACTGTTCTCATTTATCTTCCTTTCAGATAACTTTCCATCCAGGTTTTGATCATCCCTTTCATTCCTCCTATATTTTCCAATTTCCAAAGTAACCTCTCATGTGGAACTTTATGAAATGCCTTTTTAAGATTTAGATATACACAAGCTGCCCATCCATCTCTTTCTTGTGTTGTATCAATTACTATTGAGTAAAAGCTTATGAAGTTGGTCACACATGATCTCTTTTTCCTAAAACCATACTGCCGGTCTGTTATTATACCTACATTTTCTAAGTATTCCGTCCATTGCTTATTTATTACTTTCTCACATATCTTGCATGCTGTGCTAGTCAATGTGCATGCGTGCATATGTGCATGTATGTGAGATAGAGA
>JACEEZ010003045.1:30000-47500 GCA_016584305.1 Chionoecetes opilio
GGGTAGGTAGGGTGTCATGATGTGAGTAAGTGAGGTTAGAGGCCCAGGCAGAGCATTTATGATCCATCACTGAGCATATACTTTGTATACTGTAATTGTGGTTTCTTTGCTGTGTCCATATGTTGTATTGGCAAGTGATCTGAGGCCATTGAGCCTTGGACCCAGATCCAGCAACGGAGGTCGTATCTCCAGCTACCACCCGCTCTCCTACCGCCTAGATACTACCTGTCCTTACTACCGTATCCAGCAAGCCTCCTTCGTTAGGTAGTTAACAATTAGGAAGGCCCTGACTGACTTCGACGAGTAATGATGTCATCAAACTTTGTCATCAGTCACCAGCCAATGACAAACTGTTTCTAAAACTTCTCGACCAATCACAATTCAACAAAACGTTTGACACGGCCTTTCAAGGTGGTTTTACACGCACACTTTTTCCGTTATTTTAGGGGTCACGGCAAGAATTTTCCTTCACTTACTCCCCACCTAAACCTTTAAAAAAACCCTTTTGGGGCCCTGCGGCCCCCCCCCCCCACCCCCTTTACCTAAAAAACTGTAAAACCTACCAAAAAAAAATTTAAAACTGAAACTTAAAAACCCCTGCCCCCCCGCTGGCGGGGGGACCTGCCCCGCCTGGGCCCGCCTACCTTGGGGCAACACTTTCACCCCTCACCGGGCCCTTTCCTGAAAAAACAGGGCAGCTTAAACCCCCCGTGTGCTCATAGGATATCCCGGGTCATAGGACTCCTCAATGGGTCCCGAAAACCCCCCCCTACAAAAAACACCAAAAAGGGAGGGGAAAAATTCCCCCGCATCATGATACTGCTGCCGGTAACGTGCCAGACGTAGGACTGTTACGTACATATCCTTACAGTACTGTATTGTTTTTTTTTTACGTGATTTATTTATTTACATGTTTTATTTTATTTTTTATTGTTTTTTTGCTGACTTAAAAAATTTGTTTTATATTCACCTGGGAATTTTTTTTTTTTTTTTTTTTTATTATTATTATTTTACCCCTGCATTTTTCGGACCCTTTGCATTACTCGGACCCCCCTTTGGGCCCCCCTTTTTAGTCTAATACGAGGGGGTTTACGTATAATATATTATATATAATATAATATATATATTTATATAATATAAATATATATATATTATATATTATATAAAATATATTATAATATATAAATATAAATATATATATATATTTATTATACCGTATTTGCCGGGCATAAGACGACCCCTCCGCAAAGACGCCCCTTATTTTAATAAATATTTTGAGGAAAAAAAAAAATTGTATTGTTTTTGGAACATTTTTGTTTTTGTAAATTTTTAAAGTTTTTAAAAAAAATTTTTTTTAAGGGGAAAACAAATTATTTTGAGCATTACCAAATGCAATTTCACAGTGCGTGAAGTAAAATAAAAAATTATCATTTAAAAAGTAAGGGAAAAGTGGGGGTAACCAAAATGGGTCTCATTTATCGCAGGATTTTCCACAAAATTGTATTCAAATTTATTACTTATGACTTTAGCTTAGATTAATTTTTTGTAAGTATCCCTTTGTTGCTTTTCTGCTGTGTTTAGACTTTTTGGAAAATTACAGTAAGTAATGGTATTTTTCGGTAGGGGCTTTCAAAGTCCTGGGTTTCTTACCTCCATTATCGTGTATTTTTTTTTTATTCGGGTATTTTGAGCCCCATTTCCTGGAAAAACGATTTAATGGCATTACAGTATTACCGAAATCTCCCGTTATTTCACCCAAAAAAGTTAAGTTAGGTTAAATCAGATTTAGGTTAGGTTAGGGGGGGTTTTGGTTTAGTAACGAAGATATAGAGATAAAAACGAAAATTAACAATCTATGGCAGTGTAATTAGAAATGTTTGCGGGGCGGCCGGAGGGGCAGGGGGGCACCTCCCCCCACAAATATGAAAAACAAACATGTTTTCCCTAAAAAAACAGAGGAGATTTTTCCCCAAAACCCCCCCAAAACTATTCAGGAAAACAAATTGGGCCTAAAATTTGGGGGTTGCCCAATAAAAAAAATTACCAAGATATTACCTAAGATAACCATCTCTTTCTTTTTTGTTATTTTTGAAGGGCACCGATGTCGGGACGAAGATATTCCCCCAGGGTTTTTACACCTGTAACTAACACAGCGCGAGGGTTGATTTTTAAATTATTTTTTCCTCAGGAAGGTACAGCGGGGCACGAGGGTATGGTGTGATTGGCCTTGGGCGGATAAAGTTTGGCGCCGTGGGGGTCTTGGTCTTGGTGTGATGTGTGGAAGGTTTCTGTCCCGTTCGGTCATTTCCTTAATCATAGAGATACAGGGGTGAGGTTTGGGGATCGAGGGGTATAAAGGCCTAACCTGTCTCACATCCTTTTTACATGGAAGGGGGGCAGCGGGATGGGGGGGAAAGGGGTGATGTTTACATATGACGGCCCCCCTTGGCAGCAGAAACGCGCCCTTGTTGCCCCCCCTTTGTTTTCTTTTAAACTAAAAATTTTTTTGGTATTATGATTACTGTTGAATTACTATTGCAGTTAAAAATTTTTGTTCGTGGTCTACTGCTCAACACAGATCTTTCGAGCCCCCCTTAGTTAACCCCCACCGGGCCATTCTGCTTTCTCTGCCCGACCTTCATTAGTAATATGGCCCCGCATTAGACGCAGGTGAATTTTGCTTCCCCTTTTCTTGGAAAAAAAACTGCGTCTTATGCGCGGCAATTAGGGGTATTAATATATAATTATTAATAAATATATAATATATATATTATATATATAATATATATTTTATATATATATATATATATAATATATAAAATTATATATATATATATATAATATATATTATATATATAATATCAAAAACCCTTATAACCCGGCACGATGGGGGCTCTGGCCCTTGCCGAGTTTTCAATTCCGAGTTTCAATGTCCTCTTGATATGGGTTTTAAAAAAAATAAAAAAAAAAAAAAAAAAAAAAAAAAATAAATAAAAAAAAAATAAAAAAAACAAAAATCAGTCGTAAAAGCATAAAAACTAACTTACCAGTGAAGGGTAAATGTGCTGGATTTGATATCAAACTCAGCACAATAGCACGCCCATGGACGCACCTGCCTCCATCCTGCCGCATTTACCTTTTCCTGCAGGCTCGGGTCTTAAATGTCTTTCCCCTTCCGCTGGAGAAACCCTTGGCGTGATGGACTGACTCTTGATTTACAGTACTGTTGTTTTCCCAAAACCGTAAAAATAGGTGGAAAATTAAGCAAAATCTGGAACCGCGTGTAGGCTGAGCCTGTTTTGTCGCCCAAAGCCCATTTTGGATTACGAACCAATCCAAAATAACACTTTGAAATGGTGTTTTACATTTGTGAATTTTTGCATGTTTTGCATTGTTATTATTTCACCCCTCCCAAAGCTTGTTGTGTTTTTGAAGCAGAAACCCAACCCTTTTTTTTCAATTTCGAAAAAAGGGAAATTTCGTATCCAAGACGGTGCTTTGACGACATAAACACGCTCGCCTGACAGCCACACGCTGGTTTCCCCACCTTTGCTTTCTTTCCACCTATTTTTCGTGTTTTGGGATTAAAAGTAAGTACTGTATTTCAAGATGTCAGGGTCCATCACGCAAGGTGTCTCCAGCAGGAAGGGAATGAAAATTTAAGGCCCGAGCTTGGGAAAAGTCAAAAAGGGCAAAAAAAGACTTTAGCGACGACGTATGCCAAGTGTAAGCAAGAGATGCAGGGTTTTTAACATAAATATCCAGAAAAAATTTTTTTTTGCCAACTTTTTTGTTTACATGTTCACAGAAGAGGTTGTGAGGCATGATATTGCCGAGTGGGGAAAAACCATGAGATGCAGTTTAGGTGAAAAGGGTAGCAGGTTTGGGGGGACGTCCCGATGGGTTCTCGGAAAAGGGGCCCGGGGGTTCGATCCCGGGGGTGAGACCCAAAAACCACTTTTTTTTTCTTTTTGACCGCGAGGGCCCCCAAAAACACCCACATTTTCCCCGTCCATTAAATCTACCTTTTGACTGTGGGGCATGGGGGACACAGGGGGCGGCTGACCTCAATTACAGGCATCACTATAACAATGGCCCCGACCACGGGGGAGGGGCCAAACCCTCACAGCCCTCGAGTGACCTCCAGGGTACCATCCCACCCCCGGGCTTTCGCCTACATGTGCTATGGGATGGTTTTGTGTGGTGTGTGTGTGTGGTGTGGGGGTTTGTGTGTTGGTGTGTGTGTTGGGGTGTGTGTTTTGTTTGGGGGTAAAAAAAAAAAAAAAAAAAAAAAAAAAAAAAAAAAAAAAAAAAAAAAAAAATTTCTTTGCCATGCCCAGTTATATAAATTCCAGTTTTCAGTGCCCATTATAAAGGGTTTTACTGTATAAATATAATATAATTATATTTTATATATATATATATATATATATATATATATATTTATTATATAATATTATAATATTAATATATTTATATATATATATTTAAACAGTAAACCCTCGTATCCGGGCCCTCATTATTTGGATTCGAAAAAATCGGCCAACCTCCCCCCCTCCTCCTCCTCTTTTTTTTCTTTTTTTTTTTTTTTTTTTTATTTTATTATATTTTTTTTTTTTAAGTAAAAGTCCCGACCATTTTATCATTTGATTTGATGTAGTTGGATATCCATCATCGGTGTATCAACTAGTTGTCCTTTTTTTTTCCAGCAGCCGTTTTTTAATAAACCGCAAACAAAAACGTAAATTCCCGGCTTCAAAAAAGTGCTGGCAATGGCAGACGATCGCCCCGGGTCTGCGTAACAAAAGGAAGGCTCCTTTCCCCCGGGTGTGTGTGTGTGTGAGTATGTTTGTGTGTGTGGTAGTATGTTTGGTGGTTACATGTATGTTTGTTTTGTGGGTGTTGTAGTAGCTTTTTTTGGGGATTTACTAGTTGAACATCGGAAAAGAGCATGCTTCGTATGTCCTGTCTAAAAAATCTACTATTATCCAGTTTGCCTTTTAACCGAAAAACTTCTTGCATTAAAATCACTTTGCAAAGGTTTTTCCAGGCTTCTTGCTTTATACGGGAAGCTGTATTTTTTTTTTAAACCCCGCATGTTTGTCCTTTTCAATTTTTTCTCATGACCCTTTTACTTCTGTCTCCCCACAAAAAAGATCATTTCTATCTTTTTTTTTAGACCTTGAGCTCTATACATGCATAAAATCTCCCCTTTTTTTCTTCCCTTTTTTCATGTTTGGGAGTTTTAGCTTGAAAATCTTTCCCCTATGGGAAAATTTTTTCAGGGTTTGGGGCCATTTTTGTGGCTGCTCTTTGTATTCTCTCAAACATCCCTTTTACCTTTTTTAGTGGGACCAAATCACTGCCGCATATTTCCAAACCTTGGTCGAACAGAGATGTTTCAATTTCTTGATTTCTTCATCCAGATTTTTTGAAAGCCCCTTCTTAATTTCTGCAACGGTATGTACTCCCTGTGATCTTTTTTTATTTTCTCGGTGACAAATTGTCCTTAAAATTTTCCATACTCCCAGGGAAAATTTTTCGACTTTGTTTTTTATTATCCCCTTGTTTCCCATCGAAAAACTTTCCTCTCTGTCTCTTTTTGTCTGCCCATTTCCCTCACTTTACACTTTTTTTGGGATTAAACTCCATTTCCCATATTTACTCCTCTGAAAAAATGTGTGTAGAGGTTTGTCGGTTGTTTTGTGTTTTGTGGTGTGTTGTGTTGTAGTAGTGTTTGTGTGTGGTGTATAGTGTTTGTGTTGTGTGTAGAGTGTTTGGGTTTTTGTTGTTGTTGTAGTAGTTTTTTTGTGTGGTGTGTTAGTAGTGTTTTTTGTGTATTTCCCGTTGTATTTACCTAGTTTTAAAATACAGGAAAGAGCTATGCTGGTACTGTCCCGTCCCAAATACTATTACCATTTTTCCTTTTTAAAATCCTTTTAATCTTCTTGCATTAATCACTTTTTTCATCAAGGTAGGTGTTTTGAATGCACATTCAACATTTAGGCAAAAAAATATTGGGTCTGGACGTACTTTTAAAGGGTTTGATAGGATGTCTGATGTGAGTTAGTGAGGTTAGAGGGCCCGGCAGCCAGGAAGCTTATATATCCTCCTGAGAAAATTCTTTGTTACTGTAATTGTGGGTTTTTTCTTGTGTCAAAAATGTTGTTTGAATAATAACCCCTTTAAACGGGAAAATTACCCGATTGATGATTTAATTTATTTAGTAAAGTAATTTTACATGGTTCTAAAAAAATTATCAGATAAGAAAAAAAGCAAAGGAAAGTAATAAAGTGCGCTTTATTGATACCCTTCATGTAAAAAATTTTACTGCAAAGTTTTAAATGGTGAAGAGTTGAAGTAAAATATTAAGTTCATGCATATTTCTTCAGAGTCTCTTTTTTTTGGCATTTCTTTACCGTGTTTTACTGTTTTTTTTTTTTTTTTTTTGATAAAATTTTAGAACAAACATTTTACGAAGATTACAGTATATCATATATACTGATAACCAGTCTTATTGATCCGTATCTATATTATATATGAATCCGGCGGCCCTCCGACTTCAGTCCCCTTGTGCGACAGGCCGATATTCCGTGCTGCAGTCAGGTATACAGTGGTCTATGCCATGCTTATTCGTAAAACACGACTTTGTAAAAGCCAGCCGAAAAAAACATCTTCCCTCCAACAGGGATACGAATGTTATTGATGACATCAGAGGATGAAGTCCTCTCTCTCTCTCTCTCCTTCCTTTCCTTTCCCTTCTCTCTCTCTCTCTCTCTCTTCTCATCTCTCTCTCCTCTCTTCTCCCATCTCCTCCCTCTCGCTCTACCTCTCTTCTCTCTGCTCTCTCCTTCCTTTCCTTTCCTGTCTCTCTCTCTCTCTCTCTCTGTCATCTCTCTCTCTCTCTCTCCTCTCCTCTCTCTCTCTCTCCTCTCATCTCTCTCCTCTCTCTCTCTCTCCTTCCTTCATTTCGGCCTTCTCTCTCTCTCTCCATACCTTTTTTTTTTCTCTCTCTCTCTCTCTCTCGTCTCCTCTTCTCTCTCTCTCCTGCTCCTCTCTCTCCTTCCTTTCCCCTATCTCTCTCTCTCTCTTCTCTCCTTTCTTTCTTTTTCATCACTATTTCTCTTTCTTCTCCCTCTTCATCCTCCCCTCTCTCTTTTCTCTCTTCTCTCTCTCCCTTCTCTCTCTCCTTTACCCTTCCTCTCTTCTCTCCTCCTCCTTCCCTTCTCTCTTCTCTCTCTCTCTCTCTCTCTCTCTCATGCTCCTTACTCTCATCGTTCTACTTCTCTCATTCTCTCTCTATCTCTTTCTCTTCTGCTTCTCTCTCTCTCTCTCTACTCTCTCTCTCTCTCTCATCTATTCGCGCTCTCGCGACTAGAGTGGAGTCCTCGCCGCACATCTTGTCTTGCCTTGCCCCCACACGGACTTCCTGCCTGTGTCCTCTCACAAAAAAATCTCTCTCGAAACTACCCAAAATCTTCAAGTATTGCCGACCGTGGTGTAATTTGGTTCGTTTGTTGTTTTGTTTCTGGTTTTGACAAACTTGATCTATTTTCCATATCTTGACTAAACAACCCAAAAGTTAATACAAATCATAGAGGGTCATTACCTATATGTCATTAAAGTTTGAACACATTTCCATTATAGCTCTGTTAGCAATACACTGCGAAGTTCGTGACGCGCATTGTTACAACTACAATGGGGGTAAATCTGGACGCTAACTCTTGGTAAATTGGTCATATATATATATAAAAAAAAAATATATATTTCTTAAAAAATTTGGACAAACTCCAAAACTTTAAACAACCTGTCATACCATGCCCCATGGACCTATCAACATTCTGTGAGCTGTTGTTTCTTCACATTCTCTGGGAGGCGGAAGAGATGACCAACACACACATTTTTGGGTTCCTAGTCTTTTGAGTCCTAGTCTTTCTTCTTTTTTCTAGGTCTATGTTAGTTTTTCTTTTATAATTTCTAAGCATTGTTACTTAATTAGTAATAATTTACACTAGGGCCAAAATTCCCTACACCAATTGGGAGTATGGTTTTCTGTTTTACCTTATTGGTTCTAGTGAACATTCTCTCCATGAGCTCCGTCACAAGGCCCTTCTTTTTTCGGAGATATAAGATGTTTTTAATAGGAAGGAGATCCGAGTGTATAGGAGATATGAAAATTAACTAACACTAACCGCCACGCTTTTGACTCACTAACCTAACCTAACACACGCTTTAACCTCCAACACTAATGGTCAAATCTGCCATTAAAAAAGTGTCTGCGCAAGGGAAGAACAGAGGCGATGCAGGTCACAAGAGAAGAAGAATCAGCGCACGTAAACACTTGGCTCTCGCTCCCTATGAACATGTCAATTATCTTTGAAAGTAATGATTTTGCGACTGAAACTCATAGAGAAAATGTTTCCTAGAATTCAAGAAAGGTAAACAGAACCACACTCCCAATTGTTAGTGTGATGAATTTCGGGTCCTAATGTAAATGAATACCGTTAGGTTCGGAATCTAATGCCCATGTCAGGTTTAGTTAACAGCAGGGGAGGTATGGTTGGGCTAGCCCCCCAGTTTATGTCGGAGAGGATTGGTTTATTAGGGAGTATTGGTTGAAACTGCACATTTAACCGTAGCGGATTAAGGTAAACAGAAATCATTCTCCCAATTGTGTAGAGAATTCTGGTCCTTAGTAAAAATTTCCCCCTAATTTATATATCCCCACCCTTAAACTAATTCATATTAGCATTCAACATCTGAAACAAAGAACAAGTGCAAATAAGCAGTTATCCTCACGCGTGATATGCCGGAGGGGTACATTACACTGGGTCCCATTTACCCCACGAGTGTTTTTGTCACCGGGGTAAATACGGATCCAACTAGCATTGATCATACGAAAATGAGACAAGATAGAGCATTTTTTATATTTTCATGTTAAAGTAGAGGAAAAAAAACACTCTATAATAATACGCTTATTTACAAGCATGTACTCAGTCTCGTATTTGAAATCCCATGAAAGTTGCCAAGATCAGCTGATTTTGTAAACTAAAACTTTGCCGCAACTTTTTTTTTGCTGTCATTTTAACTCATTGTCTATTTTGCGTTTCTGGGTTCAGTACATATCGATATTTATATTCCTATTCATACTAGAAATGTTAAAATGGTTGTTTTACTACAGATGGGATATTCAAAACCTGTTACACTCTTATTTATTTAAACAAACACCAAAGCAAAATGGCGGTCCGAATAGAACCGTCCGTTGGAAGGACCAATTACCCCGTCGCGGCACTAGACTATATTTATCTCTTGTGGTTTACGTGCTTCTGAATCAGCGCGGGAAGAGGACCTTCCACTTTGACTGCACCTGAGCCTGCGCAGTACGTCGTGCCAGTTGCAGCAAGCAGCGTTTTCGAAGCCGGGGAATTTACAGATTTTAATTGCGGATATTAAAAAAAAAACTGGCTGACTTGGCAATGCAAAAGTAACAACAATTGTTGATACACTCGATAATGGCTAATACTCTCTACATCAAATCAGGAATGATGAAATGGTCTGGACGATTACTTTAAGATTCACCGGCTTCTCAACCAACATCCAGATTAGGTTAGTGAACTAGCGGGGGGGGTCTGGGGGGACAGTTATGTCAGGTTACGTAACCAATGTCCATGTATTGTATTAAACTTCAGTTTTACCGTTGTAGTTAAAGATTTAACTAGAGATTTTTTCCAGGAATAGGGACGTCATTCCTACCTTACATGTACTTTAGAAAATCTAGTTATTTCAGCCAGAAACGGTTAAGTTAGGTCAAATCAGATTAGGTTAGGTTAGAGGTGGAGTTTGGCTTAGTAACAAATGATGGTATTAGTTCGGTATTGGGCTTTCAAAAGTCCTAGGATTCTTACCTATATCATCGTGTAGATTTCTTCATTCTGAGTATTCTGAACCCCATGGCCCATTTCCCATGGCTCAATTGAATAATAATGACATTACATGTACTACCGAAAATGCTCTGTTATTTCAGCCAGAAACGGTTAAGTTAGGTTAAATCAGATTAGGTTAGGTTAGTTTAGAGGTGGGGTTTGGTTTAGTAACAGATGATATCGAGAAAAAATGAAAATGATCAATACTATGGTAGTGCAAAGCTAAGAAAGGTTTGCGGGGTGGGGCGGGCATCCCCCCCACATGTAAACAAATTTATTTCCGACAAAAAAGAGGGTATTATTCTAGTGTTTGCCCATACTCCCCCTCTCCCACAAAACAAGCTTGGGGACCTGGGGGAATGCGGATTATTTGGCTGGGGTACAAAATATGCGTCGCAACCACATCGTTTTTGAGTTAGGGATGTTTGAAAAGATTCCCTAGTATCTAGGGAAAATCATTGATTTCTTCCGGGAGTCCAGAGACGTGTGAACCTGCCTACCTCACGAATGATGACCGATGTGTTGAAACCCCCCCCCCAACCCCCCTAGGAGGCTAGGAGGTTAGGTTAGATTTGTTTAGGTTAGGTTAGATTTGGTTAGGTTAGGGTAGGTTATATTTGGGTACGTTCGGTTACATTTGGTTAGGTTAGATTAGGTTAGGTTAGGTTATCGGTGGGTCAAACCCCCCGCTAGGTTAGGTTAATTTTGGTTAGGCAAATTTCTCTAGATATAAGAAAATTACCCTAGACCTAGGAAATTTTACCCCCCCTACACAACTCTTAAATTACGTGCTCGCATTCCCACTGGTCGTTTGGGGACCCGTGAGAGAGTATGGGCAAACACTAGAAATTTACCAAAACGAGTGCCAGATTCATTTATAACACATCAAAACTATTTAGGAAAACTAAGTTTCGGCCTCGAAATCGGTGAAAGCCCACTATCGAAATTTTACCCAGATGATATCAAGAAAAGAAAAAAAAATCAAAACTACGGCAGTGCAAAGCGGAACAAGATTTCTGGGGCGGGGCGGGCACCCCCCACACCTATTAATAAAAAAAAAAAAAAAAAAAATGTAACTACCTGCAAAAACGAATGCCAGATTCATTCAAAGCACATCAAAACTATTCAGGAAAACTAAGTTTCAGCCTCAAAATCGCGGGATGACCTAAACCGTAAATTTACCGGCATCTCTCCCCACTTTAAAATTAGGTTTTAGAGGTATCTGAAGGGATCTGTGAAGGTCTGGAGGAAAAAAAACACTAATAAGTGCGGGAAAGGACTAGAATTTTACTCGTAGTTTCCCTGATGTGGATTGATTGATTTAATGCCAAAATGGCGGTATTATTTTACACTAGGACCGAAATTCCCTACACAATTGGGAGTTTGGTTTCTGTTTACCTTATTGGATTCTAGGAAACATTCTCTCTATGAGCTTCCGTCGCAAATCATCATTTGTGGAGATAATTACATGTTGTTTAAAGGGAGGAGAGAGAAGTGTTTACGTCCGCCACATTCTTCTTCCTCTTGTGACCTGCATCGCCTCTGTTTTTCTCTATAAAAAAAAAAAAAAAAAACATTTTGTTGCGACAGAAACGGTTAGCAGATTCATTTAAACATAAAAATACCCCAGAAAAAAATAGTTTCGTCCATCAAAGTGAGTTCGGTGTTCATCTGGATATTTACCTTAGGTTAGATTAGTGAGTCTAAGGTGGGGTTAGGTTCGTTTAATTTTCATATCTCATATACACTCCTTCATATCAAAAACGTCTTATATCTCCGAAAGTAGTGATTTGCGACCGGAATTTCATAGAGAATGTTTCTTACCTATAATCTATTAAGGTGAACAGAAATCACACTCCTAATTGTGTAGGGTACTGTAGGGAATTTCGGTCTTAGTGTAAAAATTTACCAAAAAGGGGAATGTGCCAGACATCCCTGATATGGAGCTGGAGTGAAGGCGCCCCCAACCTGCCCCCAACCCTCTCCCCCTGCCTCACCTAGCAAGGTGCCGATAACACGGTGCGCCTCAGGGTTCCGCCGCTCATAAGAATCCACAATGGTGAAGAAAACCACGGGATGCACTTTAGCTACAAGGTTGAGCGCCATGCTGACAGAGTCCAGACAAGAATCTCTTCTTCTTCCTCTTGTGACCAATTTTGCAATTTAAGCACCGTCTTGGATACGAAGACTGTTTTTTGTCGCAATTGAAAAAGGATTGGTTTCTGCAACAAAAACACAACAAGCTTGGTAGGAGCCGAAATAATAATCAATACAAAACATTGCAAACAATATCACAAAGTAGTATAACACACATTTCAGCAAGTGTTATTGGATTGGGATTCGTAATCCAAGACGGTGCTTAGACGACAAAAACACGCCAGTGTGGCTTGGTAGCTCATTCTTATTAGACCTCCTTTTCCTCTCTCTTCTCTGATTTTGTTATTTTTCTATCGCTCTTATTATATTTTTTCCTTTGCATTTTATTACTTAAGTTGCTATTTTCACGTTCACTTTTATTCCTTTTACCCATCCCGTTCTCATTACTTTTTAATCTATACAATCTTAAAATAAGAACATAAGAAAATAAGGAACTACAAGAGGCCGCGAGACATTTACACGTGGTAGTTCCTGTTACTTAACATTACCTTCATCCACCTTTCATCCCCATCCATGAATTTATCCGACCTCCTTAAAAAAAAAAAAAAAGCTCGGCCACTGACCACCTGACGACTGAATCCATTCCAATCATTAGCCACCCTATTTGGAACCTTTTTTTCACCCAATTTTTTTTTTAAAACTACGCTTTTTCCTTTGAACCCTTATTTCTTTTCTCCCCCTGATACACCTTAGCTATAACATGCCCAGCAAACACAAAAGACGGGGGCCTCCGGGGGCCCCCCTAGCTTTCGCGGCCCAGGGAAATTTACACGTGGGGCCGCGGGGAATTTGCTCAAGGCCCCGGCGGGCCGCCGTGGGCATGCCCTTTTGCCGCTGTTATTTTGTTTTGGGGAATATTTTAGGGTTTATTTTCAAAGTATATTGCAGAAAAGTAATTTTTTTTAAGGGTGTTCAAACCCCTTTACCGTTAATGACTAAGGGGCTTTCAACACTTATAAAAACATTACATAAAAGCAATATCTTAGAAAATTTAACCAAAATTTTTCCGGGGGTCGTTTCCTAATACGATGAAAAGGAGTTTGCGGATAAATTGCTAGGACATTTTTTTTTTTCTGAGTAAAAAACTTTTCGTTTTAATTTTACATTTTTGGGTACGGGGAACACTGAACGGCGTGAACGCCTGTAGAAGGAAAAGGGTTGCGGCAACAAATAACAATCCACCCTTCGTGCGTTTTCCCAAACAAACTGTTTTTTTTCCCCTCAGCCCAAAAACGCCGGGCCCGGGGGGGGTAAAGGAATTCCAAAAAAAAAGTGTCGTCCTGCAATTATTTTATTATTCTCATTTCGATATAATGAAGGAGCGAAAAACATGTTTCTAAGTTCCTTATGTTACGTGTGGTTAAGGGTGAAAATTTACCTTTTTGTGGGTTTTTTAAACCCCTTTTTAAAGGGCTATCGTACGTCTGGCAGTTTAGTATTTTTAAAGCTGGGAAAAATTTCAAAAAATATTCTATTCTAAATCTGATATTATTCTATTTTTAACTCCATCATCTACTTTTCCCATATTAGGTGTCCCGTTGAGTATTGATTTTGTTAAAATATTTGGGGAAGTTTTTGAAAAAAAGGGAAAAATGACCTTGTTTTTATCCCTAAAAATCTTCGCCGCGGTTAATAAGTTTTTATTTTTTTTATTACTAGTACTACACCCAGACTAACTGTAACCTTTTTTCATGTAAATTTCCTTCCCTATGTACGTATCCCCTTTTTTTCTATGACTCGGGGTTTTTTTCCTGATAAACTGGACATATTTGAAAAAAAACTGTATATGATTTTTTCTAAAAATTTATTAAAAATTTTTTAAAACAATTTTAATAGCTTGAACACCCCCTAATATTGATGGTAGATATTGAATATATGTTATTACTGATTAATATATAATATGAAATTTAATATTTCCCCCTTTTAAAAAATACATATACTACTGCCTCCGGAGTTTGACGTCAAGTACCGCTGCTTGCACTACTGTTAATACTCATAAAAAATCATATAATGTTTTTTAAAAATGTTTCACATAAAAATATTCAATTTTAAAATTTGTACTTTTAATTTTTCACATGTAAATTACCCCGTTTTTGAAAAACACCAGGGCCCCCGGGAGGCTGAGGAGGGTAAATTTGCCGCCGGCGGCCGCCGTTCGCCGCTCTAGGCCACGTCGGCCCGCCGGGATGGTTGCGGGGTGAGCTCGATCTGCCATCTGGGGGCGCTGGGAACCCCCCGCCCCACTCCCAGTTTTTACCCTCTTCAATTTACTTATTTTCCCTTTACCCCTACCAAAAAATTACATTAATTTTCAGGGGTCGAATAGGTTTTTAAAATAAAAATATACGGTTTTACATTTATATCTTTAAAATGAAGATTGTTTAAAATTAAGCTTCCAAGGGGCCAAAAAACAAAAAAACGAAAGGGGAAAAGTTAAAGGGGGGGAGGGTAAAAAAAAATAGAAAGAGAAGGTAATATTTCCCAATTCACCCGCCTTGAAGCTTCCCTCACTGTTATATATTTAGTAGAATTTTGTGGACACCTGGGTAAAGCTTCTATTTTGTCCCATCCTATAAAACCCCATGAAAATGTAGACTCGTATTTTTTTTTGCAAAAAACTTATGTTACCATACAAACCTTTTATCTTTATAATAGACTTGTATCACCACCCTAATGCATCTTAAAAAAAACTAATCCCCTTTTAAAAATTTTCAATCGGGTTCTAAACCCTTTTTCGATCGCGACCATTTGGGATTCCCTACCGTCGTCGCGATCACTTTTTCCAGGTTTCAGTATCGAGTAGCTTGCTTTCAGTGAACCCGATCGAGTAACTTGCTCTCTAGTGAACCCCCAATTCGAGTAACTTGCTCTTCTATGCCCCAGTATCGAGTAATTCCCACTAACCCCCCGGGGCGGGCCGACGTGGGTGTAAAAGCGGCGAACGGCGGCCGCCGGGGCAAATTTACCTCCGTCGGCCTCCAAAGGCCCGCTGCTGTATTTTCAGACGGGATAATTTTTCTATTTTTAAAAATTAAAGACAAAATTTTAAAAAAGTTAATATTTTATTGTAAAAATTTTGAAACAAATTAATGATATCTTCTGTATATTTCTCATCGTGACAGCGCGGCAACTTGGCGCAATCCCCGGGGCCCGCTGGTTCGTATTTGTAAGTGGGAAAAATTTATTTTATATTATATTTTTAATCATAATATACATATATTCAAAAATCGTACCACGCTATTATTAGAATTGTTCAAGCTATTAAAAAATTTTTATAAAAATTTTTAAAAGTTTATAGAACTTTTCTATACCGTATCATTTATTTCAAATATTTCCAGCTTAATCAGAAAACCCCGATCATAGAAAAAAAAGATGAGATGACATAGGAAGGGTTTACATGGAAAAAGGTTATCATTTTGTCTTGTTGTGTGCTTTTATAATATAAAAAAAAACATTTTTTACGGCAAAGATTACGGGATAACACAAAATCAATTTTCCCTTATTTCAATAACTTCCAACATATTTCAAAAAAATATCAATACTCAACGGACACCTAAAGGAATATGTAGATGAGGAGAATTAAAAATGGAAAAATCATATTTAGAATAGAAAAATTTTTTGAAATATTTAAGCTACAAACCTAAACTGCCAGACGTCGAAACCCTTACAAAGGTTTAAAAAAACCCACAAAAAAGGCCTAAATTGCACCCTTAACCGTCATATCACAAGAGAATTAGTTAAAGCTTTTTTCTTTAAAATTTTCCCCCAACCTTAAACCAAAATATATCTAACTAAATTTTAAGGTTTTTAAAACCATAAAAAGGCCCCTTCCATTTGCAACATTTCAAGAAACCCCGTTCCGGAACCCAAAAAAAAATTTAGGGTTCCCCTTTTCGCACGAAAACCGGGGGCCAGGCAAAGCACGTAGTGACTCAGCAAAACCCGGGAATTTCTCTCCCCATTTGAGAGGTGGGTAGCTTTGGGTAGAGTTTCATTCATAACAAACAAGGTCGCCTTGGGCCCCATTTTCATCGGAAGGGTTTTCCGCATGCACGAGTCGGAGAGGAAAGTAACGCCCCAAAAGGGGGGCTCATGGTGGTGGGGGTAAGTTTCCTGTTTATATAAGTAGCGCAACTCGATTTTTGGGGGCCACTTGGGCCAAAAGGCCTCCTCGTTTTACCCAAGACCCGGGAAGTTCTCAAAGCATTACCCCGCGTATATCATGTTTACAGTAAAAAGGATAGACTGTTACTTCGGGAAAAGTTTGTTCTATAAATTTTTCCCAAAAAAATAGTAAAACACATTAAAAAAAAAGGGATTATAGACTGAAAAATATGATAACTTTAACATTCACTGGGAAAACCCTCGTCATGTATAACTTTTGGGGCAGCTTAAAGATGGGATTATCAAAAAGCAGAATTTTAAATTTGCTTTCCCATTGCATATTTTGTTTTTTTGAAACATCAATAATACCATGCAAAAATTAAGGTTTAAATAAATAATTGCCTTTTTCTCTCCCTCTCTCTTCTATTTTCTCTTCTCTCTCTCTCCTCTCTCTCTCTCTCTTCCTTTTTCCTCTCTCTCTCTCTCCCCTCTCCCTTTTCTCTCTCTCCGGAAAGAGAGAGAGAGGAGAGATATAAGTGAAAAGAGAGTGGGGAGAATGAGAGAGTAACCAAAAAAAAAACTTTATAATTTCTCTCTCTTCTCTCTCTCTCTCTCTCTCTTTTTTTTTAGGTGGGTTGGGATGATCGTACACTTTTTTTTTTTTTAAATCAGGAAAAAAAAAATTGAGTGAAATCTGAATTTTTTTATTATGTATTACAAAATATAAGATATGGACTACATTATGTGTAGGCACAACTCTGGCAACATCATAAAGAAACTGAAAAATAGGCCCGAAAAAAAAAACTAAAAACGTACGGACCATCCATAGGTGAGGACGCTCCATACAGATATATTTATCGATAAGTAAAAAAAAAAATTAAAAATAAAAAAATAAAGCACAGTTGAATTAGGGCAACACATTTCATGAAATGGACCCTAGTGATGAAATCAAATCAATTTATATTAGCAATATAATAGTGCAAGCAATTTTAATCAATTAAAAAGTGAAAGTAAAAAAAAGTGAAAAAAAATTTTGACTTTGAAGTTCCTGGATTTTTTTTTTTTAATATATATTTGCAATCCTATTAATACTTTCATTACCCTACATAATGTACTTAATCATGGAAGTGCTTCTGTAGCACTTCCAGAAGGGAAACATAAATTAATAATTATTTATAATAAATGCAGATGATTTAATGCAATATTTGGCATTTTTTTAATTTGATTGAACTTAACACTGCTTGGAATTACCTTTAGAATGTAGATATAGGCCTATAGCCTAGTTTCATTAGGCTACACAATCTTGACAAGCATGG
>JACEEZ010003045.1:50000-127500 GCA_016584305.1 Chionoecetes opilio
ACACACCCATTCACTCACCCATTACCCATCACCCCCCACCTATTCCCTCACCCATCACCCATCACCCCCCACCCATTCACTCACCCATCACCCCACACCCATTACCCATCACCCCACCCATTCACTCACCCATTACCCATCACCCTACTCAAGGCTTCCTCAATTCTCGCAACCCACTTTTGTTTTCACAATTCTCGCTAATAGGCTGCTAAAAAAAAAAAAAAAAAAAGTGATCGGATCATCTCATAAGTGGGCTTATGACCTTCCCCTGGTCAACCTGATTCCAAAAATGTGCCATATGAGGTGTTTGCGCCACGGGGACGGAACCTATACCCGACACACACACACACACACACACACAGACGACACACTTCGCTTATATTATTATAGAAGATAGAGATATATATATATATATTTCTATATTATATATATATATATTTCTATATATATATTTAGAAAGAGAGGAGAGAGAGAGAGAGAGAGAGGGAGAGGAGGAGAGAGAGAGAGGAGAGAGAGAGAGAGAGAGAGAGAGAGAGAGAAGAGAAATAATTATAAAGGTTTTTTGGTTACTCTCTCATATCTCTCACTCATCTCTCTTTCACTTATATCTCTCTCTCTCTCTCTTCACGGAGAGAGAGAGAGGAGAGAGAGAGGAGAGAGAGAGAGAGAGAGAGAGAGAGAGAGAGAAGAGAGAGGAGAGAGGGAGGAGAGGAGAGAGAGAGAGAAGAGAGAGAGAGAGAGAGAGAGAGAGAGAGAGAGAAGAGAGAGAGAGAGAGAGAGAGAGAGAGAGAGAGAGAGAGAGAGAGAGAGAGAGAAGAGAGAAGAGAGAGAGAGAGAGAGAGAGAGAGAGAGAGAGAGAGAGAGAGAAGAGAGAGAGAGAGAGAGAGAGAGAGAGAGAGAGAGAGAGAGAGAAGAGAGAGAAGAGGAGAGAAGAGAGAGAGAGAGAGAGAGAGAGAGGCAATTTATTTAGTTAACCTTAATGTTTGCATGGTATTATTGTATGTATCAGAAAACGAAATATGTCAATGGAAAGCTAATTAAATTCTGCTTGTATTGATATCTGCCATCTTATTAGCTGTCCCACAAAGTTATACATGACGAACGAGTTTTTAAGTGAATGTTAAGTTCATCATATTTCTTCAGAGTCTCATAATAACCTTTATTTAATGTGTTTTACTATGTTTTTATGTGTAAAATTTTAATCTTTATAGAAACAAAACCTATTCCCCGAAGTAACAGTCTATCCTTAACAGTAGTAACGTGATAATACTGCGGCCGGTAATGCCTGAGAACTTCCCGGTCTTGAGGTGAACGAGGAGGCCTTGGCCCAAGATGGCGGCAGTAGCGTTAAATACAAACATAGGGCTAGATATGACGTTATCCTCTCTTTATCTAGGTTACCTCGTGTAGTCCATTGCGTTCCCGCGATCTTAAACTGATATGATCCCTTCCACACTAGCAGCTATAGCTGAGTTATATCTCGTTATCTCTCTCGTTATCTCTCGTTATCTCTCTCGTTATCGCTCTCATCTCTCCTGTTACTCTGCCTCTCTCGTATCTCTCTCTTCCTCGTTACTCTCTTATCTCTCGACTCTCTCGTCTACTCTCTCTCTCTTTCTCTCGTTATCTCTCTCTCTCTCTCTCTCTCTCTTCTCTCTCTCTCTCTCTCTCTCTCTCTCTCTCTCTCTTCTCTCTCTCCTCATCTCTCTCTCTCTCATCTCTCTCTCTCTCTCTCTCGTTATCTCTCTCTCTCTCTTCTCTCTCTCTCCTCTCTCTCTCTCTCTCTCTCTCTCTCTCTCCTCTCTCTCTCGTTATCTCCCTCTCTCTCTCTCTCTCTCTCATCTCTCTCGTTTATCTCTCTCTTCGTTCTCTCTCTCTCTCTCGTTATCTCTCTCTCTCCTCGTTATCTCTCTCTCTTGTTATCTCTCTCTCTATCGTTTATCTCTCGTTATCTCTCTCTCCTCTATCTCTCTCTCGATCGTTACTCTCTCTCTCTCTCTCTCTCCTCCTCTCTCTCTCTCTCTCTCTCTCTCTCTCTCTCTCTCTCTCCTTCTCCTCTCTCTCTTAAATTGCCTCGCCAGCTGAGTATGTTAAATTTGTAAACAAAAAACGGGGTTTTTGCGTTCCATTTGTGACACGCGAACCCAACCCTGAACCCAGAACCCAACCCTAAACTGAAAGAACTGGTTCATGCAACTTGGGCACAAATGGAAGAGGCCTTAAGACTCTGACAAATCTTTCCCGGCCAAGTTTTAGTGTTTTTTCTGATGGAGATAGTGTTTTTAATGGAAATGGTACCATAAAATTCGGTGACGATTTTTTTTTTTTTTTAAACTGTGGGTTTGCGCAAAATAAAACTATCTCCGGTAATAATGGACGAGAGTTTCGCGGTCGTTTACAGAGACACCGACTATTTTTTCTTGGCCTACAACAGGTGCTTGCTCTAATGGAGATAGTTTTATTTTGCGCAAAAAAACAAAAACAAAAAAAATAATGAAAAAAAATGAAACTTAACCTAACCTTATAGGTTTTAATGAAACCTAACCTAACCTTAACCACAAAGTATAGATTTTTTTTTTTTTTTTTTTATGGGTTTGCGCAAAATAAAACTTCATTAGAACAAGCACCTATTGTAGGCCAAGAAAAAATAGTCGGTGTCTCTGAAAACGACCGCGAAACTCTCGTCCATTATAACCCTATCTCCATTAGAAAAAGCACCTATTGTAGGCCAGGAAAAAATAGTCGGTGTCTTTGAAAACGACCACGAAGTCCTCGTCCATTATAACCGGTATTCCTTGACGTATCTCTCGCTATGGAAGGAAATGGAAATGGCATGGAAAATTCCCCTCGCAGGACATAGGACATTTTTCCTTGCTTGAAAGAGCTGGCCAAGGATGAAAGTCTCGTCCAGTCGTCCTGAAAACAATTATCTTTCCTCGTTGATAGAGCGAAGACCATGTCAATGCTTGTGTCTTTTGAACGGAATGTTGCATATCTGGTACAATTATCCTTATAGATGAATTCATTCGTTGTAGTCTTCAGCAATTATCATAGAAATATTAATCTTCTGTTTTTCGATATTTTTATACCTTTCTGATGACTCTTAGTAGTGATATTTCATGAAATCCAAATTGCACTCTTGCTAAATGTAGCGCTAAGCGCTTCGTCCTAAGCCGCCGTCTTAGGACGCGTCTTAGACTTTCCTCGAACTTAGGACGCAGGGTTAGGACGAATCCTAGGACGAATCCTAAATCTCTATAAGTATGGGCCCAGGAGAGGAGGGAACAGCGTAACAATTGGTGTCAAGAAGTGGGATTGTGTGTGTCAAGGTGGAGCCGGTGAGTGTAGCACGAGGTTCAAAATGGCGGCAGGCGGCGGGATGGCGGTGCTGACTCAGCTGAGTCAAGACAAAGGCAAGCAGCCAAGCTTGAACGAGAGTCAAGCTGTGATGAAAATGCTCAGTGCGCTGATGAGTAAAATGAAGGAAATCAATAAGACAGTGAAAGAGACAGTGAAAGAGGCAGTTAAAGAAGCATGCGAGGAAATAAATGAAAACGTGAACGAACTGAGAAGGGAGGAGCAGGGCATTAAGGCAGAGGAGCGGGGGGAAGAGCTGCCTCTGTCCCTAGGTGACGCCCCTGCAGACCTGATGCAGGGCATTAAGACGGCGCCGTCAGGAGAGAGCAGTGAAGCAGCGCTGCCTGAGTACGTCGCCGCGATGGAGGACTCTTGCCTCCTGGGTGGCGCCCCTGTAGACCTGATGCAGGGTGAGACGTGCGTCGGTTCAGAGAGGGGGACGGTGGGGGTGTGCGGAGGGGAGGTGCCCTTGCTCGCCGGTGGCGTCCCGACGGAGGTGGTTCCGGATGAACGGCGCTCCAATCTTCGCCTCCCTGCCCCGCCTACTTCAGGAGGCGCACCGCCCACCCTAACACCTTCCTCTCCTCCCCTTCCTGCCTCGCCTTCGTCATCCCAGGGCCGCCCTGCAGGGCGTGGCCGTTCGGGGGGGCGTGTATCGCCGCTGTCTGATGGAAAGGCGGCATGGAGGGCCTGCCGGGCCCGTTTGTGGAGTGGAGTGTGGCCTCGGAGTGGAGGCCACGGAGAGCCAGGATGAAGGAGGCGTCCCCATACCTGCCGCTTCTGCGCTACCAAGAGGATGGCGAGCGCAGTGGGTGGCCTCCGCCGAAGCTGTGGCAGGTGGATGATGGTGGAGGAAGGCTCTGACGTGCCTTCTGCCATACCGGCGGCCCAGCGCGTTCCTGCTAGTTCCTCCCGCACCTTCACCGGCGTTCTGCAGTGGAGGGCATGGTCTGTCGGGAGGGTCGTGGCGCCTTTACACCGCGAGACTGGAGCAGTGGAACAGGGGAGAGCTGCGGGGCCCAGTGGAGTGTGGACTCCTGGACTGTAGCTACCTCTGAGGCGAGCCAAGGGTGGAGGAAGTCCCTGTGGTTATGGCGCCTGCGGTTGAGGTTGCAGCTCTGTTCCTGCTGGTGGGTCTCGCGGGAGAAGAGAAGGGCTGCCTGGTGACCTTCCAACACTGCAGTGGCGGGTGGGGATGGCGATGTAGGGTCTTGCAGCTCAAAGCTGTGGTGTGGCATTGTAGAGTGGTGGTGAGGAGGTATGTGCGCTGTTTTGAGTAAGTGCCGGGGGAGGAACCCGCCACCGCTTATAGTGGCAGGTTCTTCCTTCAAAACAGCGGAAGGATTGGACCGGCTGGGGACTTGGTTAAAGTTCCGTGCGGGGTGGATATTCGCTTGGTGTCGACGGCCAGCGAGGAGGTTAATTGAGGTAAATAATAGTCGATAGGGTTGGGCCATCGAGGAGGCCTGCGGAGCGCCTGTCGGACAGACGGCGACGCAGAAAGAGCGTGCGGGATGGTGGGTAACCGCGGGTGTGGTGCGTGCCACGCTGACGGCGACGCAGCAGAAGGGAGGTAGTGGAGTAAGGCATGCATGTGGTCTGCTCCATGGTGATGTGGTGGGAGAATTATGTAATTGCTGCTTTCATTGTAAAAAGGAATTTATTTATTATTGTTTGTACTACATGTATTATGTTTCTGTATTTTTTTCTTAAGTGCTATTTAAGATGTGAGTGTTTTTCTGACCGAGACGGTCAAGTTGTAAGGAGGGGATAATGTTACGTGTAACGTAATTGCATGATGTATTGGGGGCAGAAGGCTGTATATGTTCTGTGTGTATGTCTGGGTGGCGCGCGAGGCAGTGTGTGTGTGTGTGAGGGTGCCTGGTAGGTACGACCTTGGACCCAGCAGTGAGGCGAGGCTGCCCGGGTGGGAGGCTGGGGGTCGGTGCCAGAGGAGCGTGGCTAGACAGTGACGCGGGGACCAGGAACGAGGGAGGAAGCCTCGTGTCGGCGGTCGGGGTATCGCGTGGGGGGGGTGATTGTGGCGTGGGTGGAAGGGAATTGTGTGTAGTTGTACTGTGTATGTTGTACTGAGGAAGGAACTGTGTGCCTGTAGGGATACAGAGTAGCCCTTGCGACCATCTGCAAGAGATGGGATGGCGACTCTGTAACTGTGTATTGACTGTCTTTGTAGTGAGTGTGGCTTTGATTCATTAAACCCAGACCTGTCGTTTGTGTCTCCTTCGCCCCCTGTGTTTTGACCTCGTGTACCACTTAACTCGCCCTCATCTTGACACACCGAACTCCTGTAGAAGTCGCCTGCAGAAGTGAGTTGCCTGCAGCGGCTATTGTTAACATAAAACACCTTCTCCTGCATAGCCTTAGCCTGTAACACCTGGGTGTGGTGTGGTAAGGTCCAGGAGAGGAGGGAACAGCGTAACATTTGGTGTCAGAAGTGGGATTGTGTGTATGTCTGGGTGGCGCGCGAGGCAGTGTGTGTGTGTGTGAGGGTGCCTGGTAGGTACGACCTTGGACCTAGCAGTGAGGCGAGGCTGCCCGGGTGGGAGGCTGGGGGTCGGTGCCAGAGGAGCGTGGCTAGACAGTGACGCGGGGACCAGGAACGAGGGAGGAAGCCTCGTGTCGGCGGTCGGGGTATCGCGTGGGGGGGTGATTGTGGCGTGGGTGGAAGGGAATTGTGTGTAACAGCGTAACACTTGTATAACATGATATACTGCGGGGTAATGCCTTGAGAACTTCCCCGGGTCTTGGGTGAACGAAGAGGCCTTGGCGCCAAGATGGCGCCCAGTAGCGTTTAACATAGGGCTTATGAATGGCGTTACCCTCTTTATAGAGATCTTTATAGAGATACCCTAGATAGAACGGACCCATTTACTCTACTTGAGGTAACGATAGATCGGAAATCTTCAAGACTCATATAGTAGGGCAGGGATGCTGAATTTTCGATGTGAGCAGTATTTTTGATGATACAGCCATTTTAAGTGGAGGAAAATTTGTGCGCCCCAAAACGACCGGCGCCATGTTGTGACGTCAACAACGCAGAGTTGTCAAGCGGCCGCAGCGGGCCGCTCCACAGTAACATTAACTTGCATTATCCCTACTACCGCAAGATGGCCAATAATCCTCCTTCAAGTTTTGTGGTAGGTTTTCATTGTGTTTGTGAATATATAAGTTGTAGTTTATAAGTAAGAAGTGATTAGACAGGGACAAGTGACCCATGACAACAGGCAAGTGATGACCTTAGGCATCGCAACTCCTTACAAAGAGCTCAAATGAACCTACAATGTCATGTAGCCTACAGCTAGACAGATAGACGAACTCATAGAAGAACAGGTAGAATGAGAGCGCCTTCCACCTGCACACACACACACATCATAGACGAATTCATAGAAGAACAGGTAGAATGAGAGCGCCTTCCACAAACACACACACACACACACACACACACACCATAGACGAATTCATAAAAGAACAAGTAGAATGCGAGCGCCTTCCACCAACACACACACATACACATCATAGACGAATTCATAGAAGAACAGGTAGAATGAGAGCTCCTTACACCAACACACATACATACACATCATAGACGAACTCATAGAAGAACAGGTAGAATGAGAGCGCCTTCCACCTGCACACACACATGCACACATCATAGACGAATTCATAGAAGAACAGGTAGAATGAGAGCGCCTTCCACCAATACACACATACACACACATAATAGACGAATTCATAGAAGAACAGGTAGAATGAGAGCGCCTTCCACCAACACACACACATACACATCCTTCAAGAGCACACTGCGCCTTCCACGCACTCACACACACAATGCAAGAAGTATTCAGGACTTCAAAGGCAAGCTGGATAATAGTAGATTAGGAGACGGGACAATACGAGCATAGCTCTTTTCCTGTATGTTACAACTAGGTAAATACAACTAGGTAAATATACACACACACACACATATATATATACATATGTATGTGTGTGGAAGGCGCAGTGTGCTCTTGATCAGATGTGTGTGTGTGTGTGTGGGTGGGTGGAAGGCGCTCTCACTCTATACCTGTTTTTCTATGAGTTCGTCAAGAGTACATAATGAATCGCCTAGGGCCCTAGATGAAGGGGAAATTCACAATCACTACAGGAACTACCTCGTGTAGGTCTCACGGCCTCTTGTAGCTTCCTTATTTTCTTATGTTATTATGTTCTTTTGGATGCTTCCCGTGCCCACAGCATTGTCACAATAACACAACGCTGCGTGTGTTGTGTATGTGTGTGTGCATGTGTGTGTGTAGGCGTTGTTACTTCATCACTGCATACACAGACAAACATCAATCACCAATCCGTACGTAGTACTATGTATACTACACACACACACACACACAGTGTCACACACACACACACGAGTAACATGTGTGTTCCTTCAGGGGAAGCACGCCTATGGTAGACATCCACCACTGTTTACTTTTTTTCTTGTCTTTGGACACAGATATGAACACTCTCTGGTGTTTTAATCGTGGTGTTTTAGCAGATTGGCACAAAACAAACAGTGTGTTCTCTTTGTCCAGCTATATAGGCGAGGAAGCGGGGTAGAGAAGGAAGCGGAAGGGATGTTTCTGCGCTGACTACGTCACAACCAATCACAGCGCGTTCCGCGGCCACGTCATATTTTGGCCCAAAAAACTGCATATATCTCATTCATGGTGCATTTTTAAGCAATATAAATATGAGTACAGTGATAAGTAGCTTATATTGCATCCAAAGCTTCACAAAATTCCGTGTTTTAGGTGTGAGTAAACGGGTCCACTATCCTCTTCTTCTTCTTCTTCTTCTTCTTCTTGTGACCTTAGTCGCTTAGTATCGCTTCATAGGTCCTCTTCCACTTCGTCTCCTTCGTTAACAAAACTTGTTAACTCTTCCCCTGTTTATTTCACCTGGGAAAGACATTTTGATCAGTTTTCAATCCTTTGATTATATCATCCTAATTCATTGTCTATTTTGTGTTCTTATCTCCCAACACTGCGTTAGGAACATTTTGGTGAGGTTTACAATACTTTCAGTTTCTTTTCTGTCCCCATACAGCCCTAACACCGTACACAGGGCCCCGTCTTTCTGCTCTAGTCTCCTGTCCCACTCCTCTCTGCCTAGGACTATTACTATAATTGATGCTATAAGCTTTTCCCTCTGACTCCTATACTTGTTGCATTCCACAATGACATGTACTACAGTTCCTTCTCTCCTACCCTGCAGCTACAATTCTGGTTCTCCAGTTCCATGTTCCTTCTGTTGACTTCCAAGGTACTTCCCAGCAAACACAAAGACGGAGGGCCTCCGGAGGCCCTCCGTATGTCTTATCGGCGGCCCGACGAAAGTGTACGACGTAGGGCCGCTGGGAATTTGCTCAGAGGCTCACCGGCGGGCCGCTCCCAGCGGCCCGCCGTAGGGCATATGACCATTTGCCGCTGTTATATTAACTGATTGAGGAATATTTATGGTTATACTTTCTAAGTATATTGCAGATATAGTAATGTTTTAAGGGGTGTTGCACAACCCATTAGCCGATTAATAGACTAATGGGCTGTTCAACACTTATAAAAACATTACTATATAATGCTATATGCTTAGAAAATTTAACCAGAAATATTCCTGTGTCGTTATCCAGTAATACGATGAAAAGGAGATTGCTAGGATCATAATTGCTACGGACATTGTTTATTTCATAAGTACAAAAACATTTTCGTTATTGAGTTTACATGCTGGTGTACGTGGAACACTGAACGGCGTGAACAGCCATGTAGAAGGATATAGATTGCGGCGAACAACATAACAACATCCACCCACTCGTGCGTTTTCCAACTAACTGATTATTTTCACTCAGACACAGCGCCAGGCGCCGTCAAGGAATTCCTAAAAAAACGTTTCGTACTGCAATTATTTATATTATTCAGTCTATTTCGATATAATGAAGGAGCGAAAACATGTTATAACTAAGTTCTCATTATGTTATCGACTGGTTAAGGGTGACAATTTAGGCCTTTTGTGGGTTTTTAACCCTCTGTAATGACTTTCGTACGTCTGGCAGTTTAGTGCATTGATAGCTGGGAAATTATTTCAAATAATATTCTATTCTAAATCATGATATTATTCATATGTTAACTCCATCATCTACATATTCCATATTAGGTGTACCGCTGAGTATTGATATGTGTTGATAATATGTTGGAAGTTATTGAAATAAGGGAAAATATGACCTTGTGTTATTCCGTAATAATCTTCGCCACGGTTAATCAAGTGTTATTTTTATATGCTAAACACACAGACAAACTGATAACCTTTTTCCATGTAAACTCCTTCCTATGTACGTATCTCATCTTTATTTCTATGTATCTCTGGATGTTCCTGATTAAGCTGGAAATATTTGAAATAAACTGAAATATGATAATTTCTATAAACTATTATAAAAACTTTTATAACAATTTTTAATAGCTTGAACAGACCTAATAATAGTGATGGTACCGATATTGAGATACTGTATATTACTGAGTTAATATATGTAATATGAAATGAATATTTCCCACTTACAACTACGTACCAGCGCCCAGCGGGCCTCCGGAGGATTGACGTCAAGTTGCCGCTGCTTGTCACTACTGATGTAATACTACGTAAAGATAATCATATAACTGTTGTTTCAAAATGTTTACATATAGAAATATTCAATTCTTGAAATTCTGTACATTAATTTTCAACATAGTAAATTATCCCGTCTGAAAATACACCAGCGGGCCTTCGGAGGGCAGACGGAGGTAAATTTGCCGCCGGCGGCCGCCGTTCGCCGCTCTACGGCCTACGTCGGCCCGCCGGTGATGGTTAGCTGGGTTGTTCTTGCTTTCTAGAGTAACTTACTACCCCAGTCTCCTACATGCCAGGTCACCCCCTCTGGTTTCTGTTTCCACCTGTACCACTGCAACGTTGATTTCCTGGCCATTCCTTCCTGCCATTTAACTAGCCCATTATTCTCAATTTTCTTTTTGATATCTATTATCTCGATCCATCCTGTTCCATTCCTCTCCCACAGTTTCTCTCCTTTTCCATCTCTCTAGTTCCTTCTTCCAGGTGGAACTTGATCTATTTTCCTGGGATATTTTCTTTGCCCATCTATCATCACTAAGTCTTTCAATTTTCTTGTGGAACACCAGTTTTCCTTTAATTATCCTTTCCCTGAAGGTGCTCCATCCCATGTCTCGATCCCCTTAAGCGGGTATCACACGAGGCGTTTCGTCGGACTGTTTCGTCGAACCAAACAAGCATTTGGTTGGACCTGTTCGTCGAACACTGACAACACATCTAGCACACGGTTGGGCCAACCGCTTCACCCAACAATAACAAACAAAGATGAAGCGATGACAGCGAGAGGCGCGGAGATGTGTTGTTAATGTTTCAACTTTAGGGGCATATATATACGTAGCTACTGGTGATGAAAAGGGAGGAGGTGATTGTTAGAAGAGAACTGCAGCGACAGATGAAGACGCGCTCATGTGGGCTAAATGAGTTATAGTGGACGAGAACTGCGCGCCGGTTAGGTTAAGTTTCGGTTTGGTTAATTTAATATTCCCGTCAGGGGGTCGAAGGGGACGGAGCCCCTCCCGTTAGAAGGTTAGGTTCGGTTAGGTTAGGGTAATAATTTCATCCCAGCAGGGCGTGGCAGGGCCCAAAATCTAGTGGCGGGCGGGCGGGCGGCCGCCGGCCACTGTTACCTAGAGGTTTCGGTGGCCACAGCTGTGGCCACCGAAACCTGTGGCGGGCGGCCCGCCCGCCCGCCCAATTACCCAATGGCCCAAAACCACACGCCCAATTGTGTAAGCAATTTCGGTCCTAGTGTGAAATAATACCATATATGTAGTCAGTGTCTCAGAAAAGGCCCGCTCAGTCCTCGTCTATTTTACCGGATCTTGATATTACAGGTGGCCCCGTATAGTGTAGAGGTTAGCACGCTCGGTTCACAACCGAGAAGTCCCGGGTTCGATCCCCGGGCGGAGCGAAGACAGATGGGTGGTCTTTCTTAAAACCCGAGCCCCTGTCCACCCAGCAGTGAATGGGTACCGGGTGTTAGCTGGGGGTTTGTGACCCCCCTCCCGGGGTGGTGGCTTCGGCCAACACTAAGCCCGAGCGGTAGATCACTATGGCTCTGAGGAATTATCCTCTAAACAAACAAACAAACACCACATTCTCTCCAACTCTTTCCCTGTCTCAATCATCCGTCCCCTTGTCTCACCAGTCATCACACAGTCCCAGCAGCAATAACATCCATTCTCTTCCTGTCCTTTCAACCACCTCATTCATTTCACATCCCATTTCAGTGAAAACCACACGCATCATTTCCATTCTCTCCCCGATATACTTCTCAGATCTCATATTTTACTAGTAATCATTCTACCGCAAAATGCAAACACATCAAATCAGCTTCATATATCTGAAAATCTATCACATATATATATAGACTGATCTGTATTAATTTTACTGTAACGTACTATATGATGGTGTTCATTTCAATGCTTAATAATTGCTAACACTATTTATAACTTACAGAAAAAGTATAGACTTATTTTGACCCCAGAGTATGTTCGACGTATGTGCAACATTTTGTATAATTTCACAAAACCATTTCATCGAACATATTCGACGAAATGACCCTCGAAGTTCGACCAAACAGTCCAACCAAATGGCAATTGTTCGACGAAACAGTCCGACGAAACGCATCGTGTGATAGCCGCTTTATGGCCTCTACGGCAGTGCTCCTACAAGCTCCTATATAGTCCCCATCTGCCTATTATGTTCTGAGTCTTTTCCAAGTTCATGATGTCTCCTTCCCTGTACTGAGTCACTTCTGACCCATACAGGCAATGGGGTACAGCCACCCCCTTCCATAAACTCCTGCCTACCTCATATTTATTAATGACCGTTACCACCATTTATAATCATGCCTGTCATCCTCCTTGCCTTGCCTTCATTAAGTTTCCTCTGCTTTTCACCGCCTATCCCTTCCTTGTTTACTTCCATTCCTAGGTATATATACTTTTCTACTATTTCTAGGACATTATTCTGAAGCACCCACTGACTCCTATCTTCACTGTTAAACTCCATGACTTTACATTTCCTTTCACTAAACTTCAGGTCCCATTCCATTCCGTATGTGTTTGTTATGTGTAAAATTTCCTCCATTTCATCCTTACTTTCTGCCATCAATACTACATCATCAGCATAGGCCAGGCATCCTAACTTTTCTCCTCCAATTGTTACTCCTTTACTTGACTTCCTGATTCTCACGATCAGTTCCTCTAAATATAGGTTAAATAATGTTGGGTACATGACACATCCTTGTCTAACTCCTATATTATTTTCCATCCAGCCAGTTGTAATGTCACCTAGGGTAAATTTCACTTCGTTCCCTTCATACATGCTGTTTATTACGTCCACCACCTTTGTATCTACTCCAATGTGTCTCAGTAATCTTATTAACTTTCCTCTATTTACTGTGTCGTACGCCTTTTCAATATCTATAAATACTAAGTAAAGCTCTTTCTTCTGGTGCTTGTTTCTTTCAATAATTTCTTTTAGTGTAAATATATTTTCCATTCCACCTCTGCCTTTCCTGAACCCACTTTGCTCCTCTCCTAACATCTTGTTTTCCTCTATCCACAATTTCAATTTCTCATTAATCATTCCAAAAACCTTGGCTAGTATGTTCATAACGGCTATGGGTCTATAACACTGGTCGACACCAAAAATGGTTCTGAGTTCATTGTGTGTGGGTTGGAAAGCATTTTTGCTGCTGATTTCAAAAATGGCATTGCTTTTTCTCTAGCACGTATAGTTTTTGAAATATCGGCATTTTAAATTTTAATAGCTATTATAATTATATACGTATATTTAATTATATAATTAATCGAAAAAATCCCCCTACGTTAATATATATTACTCATAATTAAATTATGGTGGTGCCTGCGGCTTTATTAGGACCTAATGTACATATCTGGCAAAAAATATACTTAAATTGTGTTCCAAATATATCCGAAAATGAGCCACATCTTGGAAATATCCGAAAATATGCCAAATCACAGTAAATTTTGACTTTATATATATATATATATAATATTATATATATATATATATATAATATATATTATATATATATATTATATATATATATATATATATATATATATCTGTATTTTGGAACACAACTTCGAGATTTTTTTTGAGAGAAAGATGCGCTAGTTCGAAGAACAGTCAGATCTAGACTGTTCTTCAGAAGAACAGTCAGATCTAGACTGTTCTTCAGAAGAACAGTCAAGATCTCAAATTGGTATTAAATATACATATGATCAAAACTATACCTAACACACAAAAGTACTCACCCTGCTCCATAGTACATCAGAAGTGTTTCTGTAGTTTGCTCTTTCGTTTGTAGGAGCAGCTACTTTCACGTTGTAGCGTCCAGCAATAGTCCCCTATCATGTTGGGACTGAATCATCCTTGGTATCGGGTTTCCATGGTGGCAATGTCCTGGTGGAAACGTTCCCCCTGCTCATCTTCTACTCCTACTCCTACAAACCGCGCCAAGATTCGTTGGGAAGAAATCAAGATGTGAATGGAAAAAGTGGATTTTGAGTGACATCCGAGCCCCAAGCGCATGGTAACTCTTCAACATGTCATTTACAAGTTCCTCATAATTCGATGCTCGAACATTACCTAGGTAGTTCTTTATAACAGCCAAAAAGCTCTTCCAAGCAGCTTTTTCCAGGGCAGTTAGGCTCTTTACAAAGTCATCATCATTGAGTAGTTGACGAATTTGAGGGCCATTGAAAACACCTGCCTTTACTTTGGCTTCAGATACAGTGCGTTCAAACTTTGCTAACAAATACTGAAAGCCAGCACCATTTTGATCCATGGCCTTCACAAAATTTTTCATTAACCCAAGTTTCAGATGCAATGGAGGTAAGTACACCTTTTCACTGTCAACAAGAGGTTTGTACATACAGTTGAACCTGCCAGGTGAGTCTTTCGGTCGTGCTGGCCATTTCTTTTGTTTGCAATGTTTGCTGTCCGCTCTAGAGTCCCACAAACAAAGAAAACACATGTGCTTAGTGTAACCTAACTGGAGTCCTAGAAGCAAGGAGATTACCTTCAGGTCCCCACACAGATTCCACTGATGTTCTTCATATTTAACAGCAGATAACAAAGTCTTCATAGTTTCATAGTTTCACTCATTTCATGGCCATGCGCAATTGGAACACTCGGAGCTTATTTCCTTTATGCAGAAGAACGGCCTTTAGCGTGTTTTTTCCTAATCTATGAACAGCCGCCACTCACTCTTATCATAAGTGTGAGACTCACAAAGTGTTCCATGAGTGTGTCAACATCAAGCAGTAACGAGCTTGTGTTCCATCTTGAAGAAGCTTGAAAGTTCTTTATGTCTACGACGAAACGTGGTGATGAGAACTCCTTCTTGTAGCAAATTCCATTCCTTGAGACGAGATCCAAGGACTTCACTTTTCTCCTTGGGTAGATCTAGGTCCCTAGCAAGGTCATGTAGCATTTCCTGACTGATGAATTTGGGCTCTCTGTTGTCTGCCATTTCTTGAAAGTCTGTATCTATGGGATTATCCTCCTCGTTCGAATCTGATTCACTTATAGCACTTGCAATTGGAACATTTGGAACTGGGAGATCAGGACCATGTGGCACAGGCCTGATGGCAGAAGGTATGTCAGGATACCTGATTTTAGCTCGCGTTTTTACTGAATATCCTTTCATGTTAGTGAGGCAGAAGTAGCAGTCAGTACTGTGATCCTTTTGTTCACGCCAAACCATTGGGATGCCGAATGCCATGCCTGATGGCCGTTTGCCACGCATCCATTCATTCAAGTGGTTCACACAGGGGTTGCATGCTACGTGAGGGGCCCACTTCTTATCTTGATTACCTATACGGCACTTGAAGTAATGCAGATAAGCTGCTTTAACATTCTTTGTAAGAGGTTTCTTCAGACTGTCAGGGGTAAAAATTCCACATATGTAACAAAAACTGTCCGATGCATTCACACAGTTACGGCACTCCATCACAGCCCGGTACAAGGTACTATATACGGTAAACCAACTAAAATTAGGACTCCACTAAATCAAACACATCATATCTGCAAAGAAAAATAAAATGTTTAAACATATGTCAATAGCTGTACGATCAGTAGGTAAAAATGTACTACACAGCCTGCTAACCCCTCGCCAATACGCAGCGCGCACACCTTCCCCTGCTCACTGCACAAACCACACTGACTCAAAAACACTGCACTGCCCTAAATAGGCTTGAGAAAAGAAAAGATTAAGAGTTTAAAATGAAAACATTGGTGAAACCTATTTCTGCTGATTTTACCCATATTTTTTCATGAATTGCGTCTGGTTCTCAAAAACTGGACGTGATAGAGTTAATTGAACATCAGATTCGAGTTCAGCAGGGTCGATTTACCTATGATCAGCTTCATTTAGTCCAGAACCATATCTTCGATTTTTTTTTGTCGACCAGTGTAATTCGAGAGAACTGGAACCCAAAATGCCAGGGGTCGCTGGCAGTTTTAACTCACTTTTTTGGTAATAAGTTGGTCTACTGGAAAACAAAATATGGGCTTATTCCACTGCACTTAAAACACAACAGTATAATTGTAGTGTATGCGTGTAATCTAATAACTATTAACCCTGTACTTAAGGATAATTGTGTGTGTGAGTGTTTCATATATATTGTTTCGTTTCAAGTCTTGTTTCGGGGCCCCGAGGCCAACCTGTTGAGTTGACCAGTCTGCTATGATTAAGGCAGTGCAAATAAAACGGGCAAAAGTAACGGTTGTCTTCATCGGTCAGAGTTACCACTACAAGCTATCTAGGCCCCTTCACAGTCACCAGTGATGAAGCCTGAAGACTCTGCCGCCCGTGTAGATGGCCTGGCGACGGACCTCCGCTTGATACCAGAGTTCGACGGAGCGTTACATGCAGTGGGAGAATGGCTGGAGAAGCTGGAGCTGGTGTGCCGGCTGCGAGGGATTACTGAGCTACACACCGTCGTACCTCTTCGACTCACTGCAGGCGCATTCTCCGTCTACCAGCAGCTCAACAGCGCAGACAAAAACGACTTCAGCAAGATAAAAGCTGCGCTCATCTCCGCCTTCGCCGCGGATAAGTTTGTCGCCTACGAGCAGTTTGTCACTCGCCGGCTTCAGGATGGTGAGTCAGTTGACGTGTACTTGGCCGACCTGCGCCGCCTGGCTGCCCTGTTTGGAGGAATACCTGACAATGGCCTGATCTGTGCTTTAGTGGCTGGTCTTCCTAGTTCAGTCAGCCACATCCTGAGAGCCGGTTCACACCTAGAAGACCTGGATATCACTCAGGTTTTGAGCCGGGCACGTGCCGTCCTGGTAGAGGGGGTCGCTGGCGCCGGGACGACAACACCCTGGATGGCTCTGGGCGATCGCACAGGACAACTCCGGCGTCGACTAGTGTGGTGTGTCATGTGTGTAACCAACCGAATCACTACGCCCGTGACTGTCTGGCCGGGCGCGGCGGGCGCCGTGGAAGCCGCAGCAACGTGCGTTGTTTCAGCTGTAGGCAGCTCGGCCACATTGCTTCATCGTGCCCGGGAAACGGCTCGGGAGAGGTAGCACTGGCGCCAGCTTCCTCTCCGGACTGTCTGTAAAACGAGCGCGCATGCCGACGGTCGGTTGTTGTTGAGGAGTAAAGTGTGGACGTACTTTCGACACCGGCAGCACGAAGGGTGCATCGGTACGCCCCCAACGTGCTATCGTTGGAAGAAAAGTGAACGTTCGCATGACTCGATGGAGCGGTGAGCGTTATTGGAGTGTAGGGGATGGGTGAGGCCTGCATGTCCAACTGCCTCTCGGACCAGGCCATGAAAATGACTCCGTGCGCTCTGTGATGCGAACAGGCCAATTGGTTTTGACTTTGTTATGGGTATGAATGTATAAATGCCGTGCGTGGTGTGACAGTGCGCTAGTGGACGACGTAAAGTTTGGTATCGAGGAATCCGAGTCGTGACAGCGGCGCAGCTACAGAGAGACGTTGATGAAAGGACTTTGGAGTGACATATGACGGAAAAGCCGCACGTGACTGTGTCTGGAACGTGGAGAGCAGTGGGCACGGGGCCCACCTCGCCGACATGCAGAATACAGTTTCAGAGTGTATCGCGTGCTGCAAGCGGCCGGAAGGAATAGAAAATGAAACTTTGTACAATGGATCAAGGATGGTGGCTAGTTCCGTACAGTAAGGTCTGTTCACGGGCAGTGAGAGGAACTTTCCCCTGATGGCTGTTGTGCAACGCTATCTAAGAAAAAAGACGCAGTGAGGACTTTCGTGAACTGAACTCTTATATTGATGTGCACACCGCCGAGCGAGCGTCTGAGCGGAAAAATTAAGAGAGTGGCGCAGACGGGGTCAGAGAGGCTCTCTCCGGATGTGCGTTAAAGCTACCTTGCAAATTAATGTCCACCAGTCGCTTGTGGTATACCAGACGGTGGTGTTCGAGGAATCGGTACTGCCTGACAAGGTTGGGCCGGGGGCGAACGTCGCACCTCGTCTGAAAAAGGTTTGAGCACTGTGCTGAGCTGGGACGAGAGAATTCATCCGCCGCCTCACCGTATTGGACGACAGACTAGCGGACGACGAAAGTGTGGCCATCTGCACGACGGAAGTTGAGAATCACTAAGCCGAACGGCCTGATCTGCAAGCCTTGCCGCGAGGTGTGCACGAAGGGAGCGCGTAGTGCTTGGCATGAGAGTTGGGGAGGAGCGCCGAGACCTCTGTGTGGAAGAGGGACAACAACATCGCAGACATGACCTGAGAAATGACGAGGCGGCGGTGTTCTCTTGTGCGGGCAGTGACAAGTCACCTGCCCGGTGTGCGGTGCTGAGAGTGGCGGCCGTCATACCTGACAGCGTGCCAAGCGGGCCACCACTTTCTGGGGAAGATGATTCACCGACTCAAAAGCTGCGCTTTCTGATCGAGGAAACATTGAAGCAGGTGAAGAGATCAGATCCGGCCCGAGGACGGTGCGGATGTGAAGGGTGATGAAAATTCGTTGTGGGTAGATGCAAGTTCCCTCGCGCTGGGAGCAGTCTAAGTGGGAACGGCGACGTATAGAAGACGCATGCGGTTGCGGACGGGATGAGTGCTTCACAAACCTTGCGAGCGGATGGCAGTCTCAAGGGGCTGAATCTCGCCATTGCTGGAAAAATGAGTCAGTTACCATTATGACAGACTCCAGGACCGTGTATATTGGGTGAAGGAGAGGGTGGGCACACGTGGTCACAGAAGCTACGAGTGAAAGACCAAGGCCTCAAGCGAGATGCTGATCCGCAGGCGTTTAGAGACGCTGCGGGCCATCGTTGAAGAATATGACCTAAGTGTAATATATAGGTTCGTTCTTCCGCCGAGAACCAAAGCCTGACGCGCCACTCGGGGGTGCCGAAGAGGTGGCTTGGCCTGAGAGAGACAGCTGGCATGTGGAGCGCCGTCGCCATCATGAGCAGGACCATCAGCCAAGATCACGTGACCAGCGGACATCCAGGTATCAAGCGTACGCTATATTCTGCAAAAGACTCTTATCCCCAGTTAACGGCAGCAGGTACGTGAGTTATTCAAGTAGCCGTGAATGTCCAGTCCATCGACCCCGGTGCGCCCGAGGGACTGGCAAAAAAAGGGAGTTGGGAGTCTCGGAAATTTGGGGCAGAGTCAGGATGGACATCTGTCATGTCAAAATCTAACATACCTTACTTTAGAGATGGGCCCATCGCGTTAAAAACGCCATTCTGGTAGGGGCATCAGACGTCAAGACCCGCAGCGTCACCGAGCAGATGGGTCTCTGTGTTTGGAGCGAGGAGAGCAAAAGGAGTGACTAACTGACACACGCCCACCAGCTTCCGCAGCTCCTGTTCGGGCGAGTTCGGCCAATCGCTGGGTCATAGCAATCCGATTACCGTTGTGCCCATGTCCGTTCAGGCAAACGGAATCAGAGCGATGCATCGAACGGTGGTGAAAACTATACTGGAGCGGAAAGGTGATTCTTGGCAGAGGCGGTTACCGCTACAAGTGATGCCACGAGGGAACGACGCTGAATCCGCCCTGCCAACCAGATATTTAGGGACGAGGTGAGGCTGTCGCATCGACGAGGGAGGCAGCAAAATCAGTCAGCGGACGGACGCACCGCTATAGCGTCGGGGATCGCGTGGGATCAGCCACCCCAGCAGGCGCTTGCGACTCCAGGAGCCTTCGGAGGGCACAGTTGACGGCGACGATGTATCGCCCCAGAATGTCGAGGTTGACGGTTAGCCTCGCATGTGCGTGATCCTGCTGTGGTCACTTCACCATTGCCCACCCAGGGGGAACTCAGCGTCAGAGCAGCCGGATGTGGTAGAGGAAGACGACGCCTGGTTGATCCAGGTGCCCGGGCCCTGCGAGGGGCTCCGAGGTGAGGCACAATGAGGAGAGAAGATAGTCAGAAAGACCGCAGCTGCTCGGGTTCCCGGGAGCGCCGACCTACGCAACGATGTCAATATAGTGATATAGGATCAGGGGGGAGTGTAGTGTATGCGTGTAATCTAATAACTATTAAACCTGTACTTAAGGATAATTGTGGTGTGAGGTTTTCATACATATGTTTCGTTCAAGTATTGTTCGGGGCCCCGAGGCCAACCTGTGAGTTTACCAGTCTGCTATGATAAGGCGGAAAATAAACCACGGACAAAACGAACGGTTGCTCATCGGCAGAGTACCCACTACAATACTATGAGAACGATTTTCTTCTATATGTAATTGAAAGCCTATCTGTAAACCATTGTATATACCAAATAACCAAGGGTTAAGTTGAGGAGGCGAGGGTAAAGCTTACATCTATGATATCTATATAGTCATAACGAATGTTTAGAAGTTATCTAGACCTAGTGCAGTATTATTTTCTGTTATTATTTGTAATCAATCAGATAGATAAGCCTGGAAGTTGCAATGAGTCGACGCTGAAGTCGAATGTTGATTCAATCTCCCCGCCACAAGCTCCCCGCCCACCACTCCCCGCCGCGGCGTGCTCCGCCTCCACATTATAAACCAACATTGTCGCAGCAACAAGCCGATTCGGCATCTTAACCATCTGTTTTCAAGGCATGCTCATTGGATTTCGACAAAGCGTTTGCCAGGACGCATGCCCTCATATGTTTAGAAAACAGTAAGACATCGCCCAAAATTTTACATGACAATATACCATGTAAAAAAATAATTAAGCTTTGCTACTCGAGGCGAGTAATTTGCATAAATGCATTATAGAAACGATTCCATCGTAATGAATGTAATACAGATAATAGTAGAAACAAACAGAGAACATATTTTTTTGGTATTCAGAGCGGCTGCATCAATGGGCCTCGTCATTTGTGCCCAAGTTGCATGAACCAGTCGTTCAGTCAGGGCGGGTTCTGGGTCAGGGTTGGGTTCGCGTGTCACAAAGGAACGCAAAAACCCCATTTTTTGTTAAAACAAAACAAGCTGGCGAGGCAAATTAAGAGAAAAGGAGAGGAGAGAGGGGAACGAGGAGAGAGGAGAGAGAGAGAGAGTGAGAGGAAGGAGAGAGAGAGAGAGAAACGAGAGAGAAAAGAAAACCGAGGAGGGGAAAGAGAGAAGAGAGAGAGAGAGAGAGAGAGGAGAGAGAGAGAGAGAGAGAGAGGAAAAGAGAGAGAGAGAGGGGGAGAAGAGAGAGAGAGAGAAGAGAGAGAGAGAGAGAGAGAGAGAGAGAGAGAGATAACAAGAGAGAGAGAGAGAGAGAGAGGGGAGGAGAGAGAGAGAGAGGAGAGGAGAGAGAGAGAGGAGAGATAACGAGAGAGAGAGAGATAACGAGAGAGATAACGAGAGAGAGATAACGGGAGAGAGAGATAACGAGGGAGAGAGATAACAAGAGAGAGAGAGATAGCGAGAGATAACGAGAGATATAACTCAGCTAGCTGCTATGTGAAGGGATCATATCACGTTTAAGATCGCGGGAACGCATGGGCTCCACCAGCCATGTATGCCTCTTTTATGCCGTCTGACCTCTCCGACTCGTGCATGCGGAAAACCCTTAACGATAAGGAAATAGGGCCCCAAGGCGACCATGTTTGTTAGAACTGAAAACTCTACCCAAGCTACCCACCTCTCAATGTGAGTAGAGAAAGTTCACGGGTTTTGCTGAGTCACTACGCGCTTTGCCTCGGACCCAGGTTTTCGTGCGCAAATGGAACGCCTGAACTCTTGGGTTCCGTGAACTGGTTCTTGAAATGTCGCAAATGGAAGAGGCCTATAATGTTTATCGCGAAATTAATTTATGAAAAATATTAGTCGCGGATCCAAAACACAGTAGACCAACCTTTGAGTTAAAACTGCCAGCGACCACTGGCATTTCTCGAGTTTCAGATCATTGGAATTGGCTGTCCTCCTTATCTTTTCCTCCTCCTTTGTGAATTAGGGTCACTCTGCTCTTTTTATCCAGCCTCCCTTGATCTTGATCTTGATCTTGATGTTACAGGTGGCTTTTCTTCATAGGCTGGCCTTTAAACCGGCCTGCTCCTGTAGTCTTGTTCTTGTTCTTGTTTTAGGGCTGTAGAGTCTATTGTCTATTTCTCAATACCACCATTCTTTCCAAAAAAACCTTTTCACTGTCTAAATCACCGCCACTTGTCTCACCACACAGTCCGCAGTAAAACATCCTTTCCCTTCCCTGCCTTTCAACCACCTCGTTCATGCACCTCCCATTTCAGTAAAAACCCACAGCATCATTCCATTTTTCCCCCGCTATACTTCTAATTTAGTATCAATGCCATTTTTCATCCTCCCCATGTCAACATTGGCACATTTGCTGCCTGACTCTGACCACTGAGTTCCTTGCTTTTACTTAAAAGCACTGTTTTTGGCTGGAAGAAAAGGTCCCCCCCCGGGTCCACAACCATTTCATAGCGGTCCCCTTTTTCCCCTTAACCATTCTAGTTCCTTTTGCCCATCTCTTTTTTTCCTTACTCAGCCCACATATTTCACACTCTACACTCATTTTTCCATTTTCTACATCCCACTCAAGGGCCCTTTTTCTCCCATTAAAACATCTTCCTTTTCAATTACATTCGGTTTTCCCACATCATTTGATCATCCACCAAAATCGCAATCCATTTCTTTACCATTTTTTGGCACGCTCCCCCATTTATACACATTTCACTCCAAAAAAATAAATTTTTTCGTGCCAATTTGTGTCCCCCATTTTTCCCAGCTGTTTATACCTGAGTTTTGTTTCGAAGTTTTCCCCCAAAAATTACTCCATCCCATGTCACTCTAACCTTCAGCGCTGATACCGGGGTGCTTCGTGCCTTTCTGCTACTTTATTTGCCACTTCCAATTCTCATTCATTCCCATCCCATGCAACCCCTCCATACCAACTAATGTTTGGGGGACAGCCCACTTTCCACATCCTAAACACATACGCTTGCCCTCACCTTGCCACACCCCAAAGCGCCCAAACCCACTGATTGTGGTACTTTTCACCCTTTGCTTTTCCACACCATTGGAACTCATGCACATCCCTAGGTACTTGTTTTCACTAGTTTTTTTCTAATTCTTTTTTCCCCCAGTCTCCTGTAGCGTTTCTGTATCTCTTTTAAATTTTACATCATCCCCTTTACTTTTTCCACGGCTAAATTTTACCAAAGCTCCCCCCATACCACCCACATCAAAACAGTTTGGGTTCCCGGGCCCGACCCCATAAAAACCTATCTTTGCATACATAAAAAGCTTTTTTGTCTTTTCCTACTTACTCCTGCATCCTTTTTCTCATCCTTACTCCCATTTCCCTCAGTATACAGACTAAAAGGTTGGGGACAGAGGCATCCTTGCCAAACCTCTTAAATCTCACCCTTTCTTTTTTAATATACCTAGCCTATTTTGCTTAGTGTCTTCATACATGTTTCACTATGTTCACTATTTTTTGGGCCCCAACCCCAACCCTTTTTAAAAAAACCCTTGATAACTTTTCTTGTTACTCTACATAGGTTTTCTCAAGTCTGGGAAACCCAAGGTACGGGTTTTCTTCCCCCTTCCTTTTTTAATTATTTCCCCCAAAAAAACATGTTGTCCTCTGCCCCCCACCACTCGAAAACCATTTGCTCTCACCAACACCATAGCTTCCCCAACCTTTTACACAATTTTCCTTTAAACACGCACTAAAAACTTTACCCGACATTAGGGCTATGGTCTATAGTTTTTCAATTCATCACTTTGTACCCTCCTTTATCAATGGGGTACTCACATTCATTCCTTTTTCTAGGCACCCTTTTTCTTCCCACACCCTTTTTAAATAGGTCATCATTTTGCAAACACCCCCCACCCCCATTTTTGTAATTATTGGGGATTTCATCCGGGCCTGCGCTTTTCATCTTTTGCCCCTTACACTTTTTACTTACCCCGAACCATTATTAACTCTTCCGCATTTTTCATTCCAACGTTTTTAAATTCTGGGGCTTACGTCAAAGATTCACCCCCCGCCTCCTATGTTTCCCAAAAGTTTTTTTTAAAATCTGATTTTTTTTCCATTTAACATTAGCATTTTCTTTTAAGGCTTTCACTCTTTATTCCCAGCCCTTTTCCCCCCCCCATGAATCTGTACCACTCACGCCCCCCGCAAGCCTTTTCCCTTTTAGGGATCGGATTTATCCTGTCACACATAGCTTTCGCATCCCTTATCTTTCGTTTTTTAGTCGCGGTTTAAATTCTGCCGCATTTGGTATCATCCTCCGCTCCACTTTTTTCCTCCTTTTCTTAACCCTCTACATTCCTGTTTAACCTTTTTCGTTTCCTTTCCGCCCTAAATCCTCATTCCCCCATGGTTTTTCACTCTCTTTTTCCCTTGTTCAATAAACCCTATTTTTTTTTAAACGCAGCGCTCTCACATTCCCTAGTCTTCATTTAGCTCATTACCCCCGTACCTTTTTCTTTTCCCACATCCACTCAGACAACTTGAAAATCTTCCCCTTTTTCATTTCAACCTCCCTTTTCTTCACCGTCCTTTCTTTTGGCCATTTTATTTCCCCATCTAAGTTTTTTTTTTCCCTACAAGCATATTATGATCAGAACAAAATCAATTTTTTCCCCTTTATTATCCACTTCGGCAACACTCCCTTTGCATTTTTCCTTCACCAAAAATAATCAAATTTCACTTCTTTGGCCTTTCATTCCCCCGGCACTCGCCCTGGCCGCAGTCTCATTTAGGGTTTTTAATCCAATCATCTTAAATTAGCAAGCATTTCTCCATTTTTATTTTTTTGCTCTCCTGCATACCCCGAGTGCATCAAACACCCCTAACCATCACACTCTCCCCCGGCCCTGGCTCTAAAAACCTTTAAAGTTGTACTTTATCTTTTCTCTCCCCGCTCTATCACCTTCAAAACCCTATGTATACCACAATCACTAAAACTTTTTTTTTCCTTTTCGTTTCTGCCCAAAAAATTTTACTCTAGCAGCCAGAACTCCTACTCAAAGTACTGTTTCCCACGTCATTCATTACTTTAAGGTTTTCCTTCCTTTTACGAAGAAAGGCAACCCCCCCTCCTGTTTTTTTGTTTTTTGTCCTTTCCAATCATCTAACCACATATGATGTAATCTTTTAAAGGTTCAGTCAAACCAACAGTTCGAATTTCCATTCACCAATTCTTGCATACCCTATATTACCAAATCCCAACCTCACATTTAATCCAAAATTCAGTTTTCGCGCCTGGGTGGTGTCTTTGTCTGTCCTCGCTCCCAAGTGATTTTGATTTCGGCTAGTTCTGTTGGGGTGGCGGCCCCCCCCTTCTGCCCCCATTCCTCGGTGCTGTTATTGGCTCGGTTCACCTCTCCTCTTCACTTTAGTATTGTCGCTCCCAAGGGTTTTTCCCTGATTATTAAAATTTTGGTAATGTGTTGTGTCGTGTAATGTCGTGGACTTTCCCCGTGTGCCCTGGGGGCCCCTCCCTCCGGGGGGCGGGGGGGGGACGCCGGGGGGCCCCCCTTTAGTCTCCGCTGATTGGGTGAGTATACTAGTGGTACGTTTTTTTATGGTGCAGTTTTCTTTTGCCTCCCGCGGGGGTCGGGGGCTTCTTCCCCCGTCACCAAGTGGCAGGTAGCTTAGGCACTAGCTCTAAGGGGACCAAAAAATGACGGCTTTGAAGTATGAAAAGCCTATTTTTGGGTCCCTGGGACAGAGCTAGTGCACGGCCTTCGGCCTCCCCCCCTTTCCCTTTCCCCCGCCAAGTTTTCACCCCCTCTCCCCGGGATGATTTTTGGGATGGTTATGATGGCTCCGATACGGCTGGCGGACAGCCGGCCGCGGTCAGATGGCACGGCGTTGCCAGACGTATGTTTCTTTTCAGATTATCTAAGTGTAGCCTGGTAATGTGTTACCAGATGTTGGAATGGTGCCGTTACCCAGGGTTTTGCCCTGGGTAGCGATCTTTCCTATCCTATAGCTTAGTGCACTAGCTCTGTGGGCCCCAAAAAAAATAGGCTTTCAACTTCAAAGCCGTCATTAATGCAAATTACTCGCTCGAGTAGCAAAGCTTAAATATTTTTTACATGTATATTGTGGCATGTAAAAATTTGGGTGATGTTCCCCACTGTTTTCTAAGACAGTACTGCTGCGTCTGGAAAAACGCTTGTCAAAATACAATAAGCAATCCCTTGGGAAAAAAACGAAGAAAAAGAATGCCGAAATCGGCTTTGCTGCGACAAGTAGGTTATAATTTGGAGGCGGACACGCCGCGGCGGGGAGTGGGGGGGGCGGGGGGGAGAATTGTGGCGGGGCGATTGAATAAAAAACATTGCTACTTCACGGTCGACTCATTGCATTTCCAGGCTTTCTATCTGTTTGATACACAATAATAACAGGAAAAATATGACTGCCTAGGTATAGATAACTTCAAACATACGTTTTTGACTATATAATATCATGGGAGTAACTTTTACCTCCCCTCCTCAACTATAACCTACTTGGTTATTTGGTTTTTAAATGCATGTTTTACAGACTCAGGCTTCTATACAATAACATATAGAAGAAAATCTTTTAAAAATTTATATTTTTGTTTTTTAAGTGCAGTGGAATAAGCCCATATTTTCTTTCAAGTTGCCCAACTTTTCACCAAATTGTGAGTTAAAACTGCCAGCGACCACTGGCATTTCGGAGTTGCAGTTTCTCTAATTGTATTACCTCCCTTAAAGTTGACTCGCAACTTCAGTTAAAATTTCAACTCAAGTTGTTTTTAAAGTGTATCATCGTCAGACCAGAATTCTTTCCTCCCCCGGGCCCTGTCACACTCATGTAGTCGGTAAGATAAACAGCGAGGCTGTGGAGGGACTGGTCAAGAGTACGCATGCGCAGCAACAGGTTACGTCAAGGTGAAATAAATGGAGATATCGCATAATGTATAGGCGGGGATGGATCTCGCCGCACCCCTTCGCTCCCCCCTGTAGATAGAGAAAAGTCGCCCCAGAGAAAGTAACACACACACACACACCCCAGCCATTACACCCACCATTAGCCCGCCCCTACACACACACACACACACACACACACACCCCAGCCATCACACCCACCATTAGCCCGCCCATACACACACACACACACACACACACACACCCCAGCCATTCACACCCACCATTGCCCGCCCCATACACCCAACACACACACACCCCAGCCATCACACCCACCATTAGCCGCCCCATAACAAACACCCCACCCAATCACACCAAAATTAGCCCACCCATAAACACACACACACACACCACAAAACCTTCACACCCACCATAGCCCGCCCCATACAAAAACACACAAAACACACCCCAAACCTTCACACCCACCATTAGCCCGCCCCCAAAACACACACAAACACAAAACACACCCAGCATCACCCCCCAACCATTAGCCGCCCCAAATACACACATTTTTATGTTTCTTATGTTCACACACACACACCCAGCCATCACACCCACCATTAGCCCGCCCATACACCGGGGTTTTGCCAGGTTTCGGACGGGCCATATCGCCAGTTCCCGCTTCGAAAACTAGCCAAAAAACTAGCCAACCAAAACTCCTCTTCCCAGCCAAAAAAAATTGCCTTTTTTCTTTTTTTCTTTTGTCATTATGGGGAAAGCACAGAGGTTGATTCAGGGACACACTAACACTCCCCTTTAGCGTTCTATCAACATGAAATTTAACATGACAACATGTCTGATATTAATTATACATTACACCACGTTAATTAGTCATAATAGGTATGAATACGCAAGGGAGATATAACACACACATATAACAGCATTAATCTATTCAAGTTAATTTTATTCATGTTAAATTATATGGTAGAAAAAAAAAATATATACAATAAATCCCGTATTGATTATTTCGGACACCGAAGATCCGTCATCCAAGAATGTCCACCTGAAGATCAGTACCCCAGGATATCTCACCTGAAGATCCGTCACCCCCACATACAGTGAATGTAATAAGCTATATAAAATTAGTATTAACAAATATATTCCTTTGGGGTTATGCATCTTTTGTGAAAGTTTAAAGAAAAAAAGAAAAGTAATATACAGTGTTCCAAAATACAAAATACATTATACTTTACTCAGTACAATAAACCCTTCATGCTCGCGGGTTTCAGGCTCGCGGATTTGATTACTCGCGGGTTTTCAAACCCCCCCCCCTCTTTTTTTTTTTTTTTTTTTTTTTTTTTTTCTCCTTTTTTTTTTCTCCCTCCAATTGCTTGCTCTCTACAGGGGCCTTATCCGCCCATGTATGGAGTATGTTTTCCCCATGTTTGGGAGGATCCCACTCATACAGCTCTCCTAAACAGGGTTGAGTCAAAAGTTTTCGTCTCATCAACTCTTCTCCTCTGACTGACTGTCTTCAATCTTTTAAATCACCGTCGCAATGTTGCTTCTCTTGCTCTCTTTTACCGTTACTTTCATGCTCACTGCTCTTCTGAACTTGCTAAACGCATGCCCCCCCCACTCCCCCGGCCTCGCTGCACCCAAAAGATTTACTCATTCTCATCCCTATTCTGTCCATCTTCCTAATGCAAGAGTTAATCAGTATCTTTACTCTTTCATCCCTTTCACTGGTAAACTCTGGGAACTCTCTTCCTGTTCTATTTTTCCACTTTCCTATGACTTAAATCTTTTCAAAAGAAGAGTAACAAGACACCTCCCGAACTAAAAATTTGGGCCCACCTCTCTGTTTTTTTTTATCTCTTCGTCTTCTTTATAGGGACTGGCGACGAAGGGGCTTTTTGTTACCCAATTTTTGTTGTGGCCCTTGGCCAGTCCTTGTGATGTAAAAAAAAAAAAAAAAAAAAAAAAAAAAAGGGTAAATGAATGGGCTAATGTCATGTCTAACCCCACGAGCATGAAGGGTTTATTTTATTCTAAAATACCGTACGTTTATTTCGGGACTATACTTCAGGGATTCTTTGTTTTGGGATTTCCACAGAAAACCATCCTTCGATCTTGGAGGGATTTTGTCCAATTCACCAGTTATCACAAGTAACACATTTAACTTCACGCTTTAAAATCTGTTTTGTTGAAAGCCACCGAATAACTATAGTGGAATCATCACACAACAGTACGTGGTAGGAGTACGCTTTTAGTTTGGAAGGTATTGCGTGCCATGGTCGACTGACTCCCATCACTAAATTTCTTTAGCCCACTTACTTTTATATAGTCCTCTTACCTGACTGGAAGGTCATGATCCTCCCTTTTACCCATTTGACCTAACCTCACTTGGAAGGTGAAATCAGGTCAGGTCTTGACCCCACCCGAAGAACTGTCACCCAGGTGTTTCCACCTGAAGAACCCTCACCCTGCCAAACTCTGGGGTGACGGATCTTCAGGTGATCCATTATTTCTACTAACTTGAACTATAATATTTAACATGTAAAATTAGCACAATGCAAAGACCAAGTAAAAACAGCGAACATTTCCACCTCATCTACAAAGGCTAATTATCCCTCAGCCAGCCTTCTTAATTCATAGTCCTCCATCTCATTCACTCTAGAAAAAAATTGGAGATAGAAAAAGAGAGAGAGAGAGAGAGAGAGAGAGGGGGAGAGAGGGAGAAGAGAGAGAGAGAGGGGGGAGGGGGGGGAGAAAAGAGAGGGGATGGAGAGGGGAGAGAGAGAGAGAGAGGGCTTTGGTGACCTAGGAGAGATCACGTTCAAGGATAAGGATTAAAGAGGTATATGTGTGAAGAGGGGGAGAGAGAGGAATTAAGGGGTGACCTCAGGTCATATTTGAGGATAAGCTAGAAGGCATGTGTGAAGAGAGAGAGAGAGAGGTGACCTCGGGTGACTCACCAATTGTGGGTGGGGTCACGCAGGTGACCCCACCCACAATTGGTGAAAATAAGACGATACGATCCACCACTCATACGCTAATCCAAGTCTAAGGGAGTCCCTTGGCCTTGCGCTAATCCTTATCAGCTGCCCTCGCTAGGCCTCATCCTCTCGCAGTTTTATTTTTTCTAGTTTTAACGTCAAACAAACGTTTTGTTTGTGCCAACTAAATAATATGAACGTTGATAAAGTATCTATCCTTACAGGAATTAACATGAAAAATAGCCAAAAAAATGTAAACTAGCCAACAAATCCGCCAAGTCGCCAACACGAAAAATTTCTCGCCGGAAAGTATAAAAGAGCGCCCGATTTGGCGTGAAACTCGCCAACCTGGCAACTCTGCCATACACACTCACACACACACCCCAGCCATCACACCCACCATTAGCCCGCCCCATACACACACACACAAGCTAGCACATAAACCTATGGTGGGGCACTGCTCCCCCACAGTGGGGGGCACCGCATTCTCAGGGGGGCCACGTGCCCCCCCCCCTCCACCGTACCTACGCCAGGGCAGCCTTGGGGCCCCTGCCAGCCTCCCGTTGACGTCACAACCACCGCCGTGACGTCACGACTTAAGGCAGGTTCACACTGGGCTTTTTTCGGTACTTTTGTAGCGCGGGGAAGTCAGCCTCTTGCGGGCTAGTGCGGAGATTACATTCACACACGCAAGTCTTTCCGGGAAACAAATCTTCTTCTTGTGACCTTTTCTGCTTAGTATCGCAGGGTCGTCCCTGAGTTCCCGTGCCTGACCTGCAGGGTCAGGAGTCACGTTGCGCTAGGGGCTAAGGGCTAGTGGCTGGCTTGTGTGTATTTGGCGCGCGAAAGATACGTTTTCGCGCCCTTTATTATGAAGTAGTATTGATAGTTTCATTTTTTCCTTGATATCATCTACTAAATCAAACCCCACGTCTAACCTAACATAATCTGATTTAAACTAACAACCGTTTCTGGCTGTAGCTAAAACGGAAAATTTTCGATATTATATGTGTAGCGCCCCCCCCTTATAGCTTGATGTTAACATGAAGGGCTCCACAAACCTGGCGATTACGCTGCCACCACCCACAATAAGCGGGGAAAAATAATAAAGATTTAGAGAATATGTGAGTATAACTGGGACTTAATAAACGACTCATTAACAGGGTTTCTGTATATTATCACTGTGTTCAGGGATGTCAATTTTCCGCGGATTCGCGGATTTCCGAGTATTTTATTGCCAGCTGGGTCATTTCTGTGAATCGTGTAGATTCGGGTTAAAACATTTTTTGGTGGGGGTGTACATAGTTGCCTAGCCCACAGCCGAACCTGACCCTGGCCACTGATCCAGCACAGACCATAAAAAACATTTTGGCTGCCTAGCGGGAAGTTAATACTAGGCTGCCGATATCTCCTGACTCCACTGCTACAAGTTTGCTCAGGAGGCAGTATGTTGGGGGTGGAATACAGCAGCCCACAGCCAGTATGTTGGGGGTGGATTATAGCAGCCACAGCCAGGTGAGATAGCTCTGGTGATACCCCTGGATCGATTGGCACACTGCCCTCACTGTGTCAAGTTTGCAGGCTCCAGGCCTGGAGAGTTCAATGCAGGGATGCTACAGCAGGAGGCAAGCCAGATTGGCCAGAGGGTATACAGGGAGGTCCCGAAGATACGAGCAGTTAGGTTCCACCTGGCATACTCGTAAAGCGAAATCTCGTATAACAAAACACATAACTAATGGTAAAATATAGGTTTGGTTTAGGTTATGGTTGACCATCAATTAAAAAAAGAAGAATAAAAAAGACGTGTTTTTCAAGCTAAATTAAACTATAGCAAACACAACAAACACACAGCATCTATATTACCCACACTGTACTACCTATTCTGTAGAAAAAGCATTCTGGAGGAGAGAATAGCACACAAAATAACATAATTGCACATTGATTAAACATAAAACATGCATAACAAGCAAAAAAGACGTTGTACTGTAGGGGACCCCGCGTGATGCAAAAGATGGTAGTGTAGGGGTCCCAAGATTGAGGCAGCACACCTGCTAATTACCCCTAAGGATCAGGCCGCGCCATATGCTTAATTACCCTTCAGGCCACGCCTTGCTAGGGGTGACTTGACTGCAGTCCCAAGGTTGGAGCCGCACACCTGGCTAATTACCACTAAATGTCAGGCCGCGCCATATGCTTAATTACCCTTCAGGTCACGGCTTGCTAGGGGTGACCTGACTGGGGTCAACCAAATCCCCCTTTGTCCAGCCTGGGAGTGGTAGGGCGAGTATTTTGAACTTAATAATTTTACTCACCCCAGTTTGAATGTCGTAGCATTGGATTTTCGATCTCGTATATTGAAAATAGACCCTAATTTACACCTCGTATCATCGGATTATCGTATACCGAATGGTCGTATAACGGGACCTCCCTGTATACTCAATATAGTATGGCCAGAGATATATACATATACACAAATTGTAGACACAAAAACAGACAAAATTTAGACAAGAAATTATTATAGATATAACCAAGGACCTCTCAGAAGCTCTCTCAGAGCATGAAAATTACAAAAAATCTCGGGGGGGCTTACAGCGCCCCCCGAACCCCCAGCTGGGAGGTTCCCTCGCTACGGTCGGTAAGCCTCGCTGCACTCGGATGAGTTGGTCGCCCTATTATTTAATTTCAGAGTTTTTTTTCTTTTCTTGTTGACATCCCTGTGTGTTGATACCAGTATTCACATCCCCACTCTAAGGTTTCACCAAAAATCACTAAACAATAGTAATACCCGACACGACGAAATTCTCACTCGGGCTTAACATAATCCCAAAAATTCCTAACCACTGTCACTAGGTAATGTACCTATCTACACACACACTCGCGATGAATCATGGCCTTAGCTCTATACACTGGTGTATCAGCGGGTCATCCACTCAGCTCAGCTCAGCAACACACAACCACCATCAGCACACACCTGGGTCCCTCAGGGGTTAACCCACCCACTCAGCTCAGCTCAGCTCAGCTCCAGAACCCTGAATACACGTAACCCAATGAATATATAATGTCCAATACATAACTAATCAATGCCCTATACATCCCTATAAATACACCGCCCCACACATACCTTCGAAAAGGGTTGTACGACACGACTCTCCACGCGTGTGTTGTCGCGACAAAGACTGGCCAGAGAGAGAAAGAAACCGTGTATTTTCCTTTACCTCGCCTTCTTGCCGTGACGTCACTAGCGACCGCGGGTATAAAATATTGCCGGAACCTATATCTAACTGATTAAGGACTGAGGAGTGAAGGAAAATTGTGAGCATTTAATTACTAGATATATATATATATTACTTTACTCTCACCACTCAATGTAAACTTTTCGTCAATCGTGAGTCACAGGATTAACCCATTTTCTCGCATTACATATGTATCGCCATTGCCATGGAAATTGGGGAAATTGGGATTCAAATTAAGGATGAAAAGATCTGCACGTTGATGTAAGTTAAATTTGTTAGTTTTTAGTGCCCAATACCGAAATTATACCAATAATTGGGGTGATTGGGAAGAGGGTGCTGGCTTCTACGTTTATTTGAATTTGGCGCGCGAAATTCTCGGCCGCTCGGCCGATAAAAGACCGATCGAGCGGTGTGTGATTTTTTTTTTAACCTAGGGCGATCGTGACTCCCAACACCAGTCCCAGACCTCTTCTCTGACTTCCCCGCGCTACAAAAGTGCCGAAAAAAGCCCAGTGTGAACCTGCCATTAGGTTTAGGTTCACGTAAATATATTTCAAAAAAACTTTCTTGTTTTTGGTTCAATCATGGATCGTACAGTGTTAGAATCAGCATTTCAAATCATGAATTTTGATATATCTACCATAATTTTTAATGTGATATTTAAAAAGTCGATAAAAATTAGAAGAAATATGGCACTGGTGGCGGCCCCTATATACTCCGCTTATTTTGATAATTCTTCCGCCAATTCCAGGTTTATGAGGCTTTTCTTGTTTGTCTGATTTATATCTAGCATTTCCATATAGATAGTGTACTTAGTGAAGCGTGTTATGAGGCTATTTACAGGAAGGCATCAAATCGTGTTTTGTCACGTCAACACTATTTCTCCGAAAAAAGAAAAAAAATCTTGGGTTTGAGGCAATAATTGTGTTAGATAATTAAACCAATATGTTTGTAATATTTTTTAGATATGTTATTATGCTTGTTTCACGGTCCTACGTTCGGGCTTGGCGTAACCCTTATGTATTTTTTTTATTCAATTTTTTTTCTTTTCCCATCTATCCCCTGAGCGTAGATGTATAAGGTTTTATGTTTCTTGATTTATTGGAAGATTTTAAAATTAATTTAAGCCGCTATTTACGCCGTCATGATGTCTGCCTAGCGGAAAGTACTCTCGGTGTTCACCCTGTGATGTCATCACTTGCCCCCAATAATCTAACCTAACCTCCGCCTCATCAAATTTAACCTAACCTCTTTGCGGGTAGGGTTCCGCCCCCCTTGACCCCCCGATAATCTAACCTAACCTCTTAACAGCCCCCCTCCCCCCCGTAACCTAACAAAATTGTACCTTACCTCTTAGCAGGGTGGGGGGGGGGGGGTCTCGACACTCCGGTCATCATTCTGTTTGTGAGGATTGTCAGGTTCACACGTCTCTGGACTCAGAAGAAATCCAATCCATTATCCCAAATTCTAGGAAATTTTTACAACACCCCTAACTCAAAAACTATGTGGTTGCGACACATGTTTTGTAGCCCAGCCAAATATCCCGTATTACCCGAGGTCCCCAAGCTTGTTTTTGGGGAGAAGGGGAGTATGGGCAAACACTAGAATAATATCTTTTTTTCTCCAGCCCTTTCACAGATCCCTTCAGATACCTCTAAAACGAAATTATAAAGTGGGGGAGAGATGCCCCTTTAACTCCCCTCCCCCCCTATATACCCCCCCCCTGGACCCCCAAAAATAATATTACTAACTTGACCTCACTATAACCAAAACAAAACCTTAACAATAACCTCCTAACGAGACTTAAGGGCGGGAAAGGACTAGAATTTAACCAGGCTAGGTTAGGTATATTGAGGTTAGGTTAGTAAAAAAAAATTAATCATTATTTTATGACTTAACTATTTTTAAGCATGAGACCTTAACCCCTTAAGGCCCAGAACGTAATTTCCATAGTAATTTGGGTACCATTAGACAATTTTTGTGAATATAAGCAATATTATATAGATATGACCTGTTTAGTATCCTAGGCCACTTAACTAATTTGGTATATTCAGTTACTTTTCGTAATTTTATGGCTAACAAACAACAGACAATTTTATATAGCAAAGGAAAGATCGGGGCCCGCGAAGGGTAAGATACAATGGAATTTTCTACTCGTAAAAAAAAAAGTCTATAACCCTATTGTGACCCTTTCAGTGAGACCCGTGCTGGCTGTGGACCTGTGGCACTAGGTCATGTAGCACTGAGGCCCTGGCACAACACCAAGGGAGACCAGTGGTGCCTGCTTGGTGCCTGGCTGGGGCGTGTGTGTGTGTGTGTCACCATGGTGCTGTTCAGGGGCAGAGTGTTGGCAAGCAGCCACGCCTTCAGGTGAGCTCATTAACCCATGGAGGAACTGAACGTTATTTCCATTGTAATTTTTATGAGTTACAGCGGGCGTATATCATAACCATATACACACAAAACTCGATTTCCCGGACTAATAGGGGGGAGCACTGGTCGGGGAACCGAAAAATTTCCGGGAATCGCAAGTAAAAAAATATATATATAATTATATAATATAATATATTTTATATATATATATATATATATATATATAATATATAATATATAATATAAAATATAATATATATATATAAAATATTATAAAATATATATATATATATAATAATATATTTTATATATATATATATTTTATATTATATATATTATATTAGGGTGGCATTTAAAAAATTTGATTTTTTTTTTTTAAAATGCGTGCGGGTGGTTTCTGGTTCCATTCCCGTAAAAAAAAAACGTATGCAAATTTGTTTTGAAAAATATTAATATTTAAAAGGTCGCGAATCGAGGAAAAGTTGAGATTTTGGGGGCAAATTTCAAGATTTTTCAAATTCGTTTCTGACGTTGTTGTTACACTATAATTGGATGATTAAAAGGCATTTCTTAGTCATTTTCATATTGTTTATTGGTATTTCACTCAGTTTTGGTCACCCCGGGAATGCTGGTCTACTCCAGGCCCCCCTCTCTTGCAGAGTATTAGCCCCTCATCGGGGGGGGGGGGGGGGATCATGGGCAGTGGGCACCCATCTCTCACTCTATGTGGCCTGGTTAGCAGTCGAAAGTCGACTTGCGGGCGTCGGGGTACCGCTTCCTGTGGTCCTCAACGACCTGCAGGAGGAACTGGCGCTGTTCCTCGTCCTTCGTGAGGGCCGGTTGTAGGCCTGCTGCATCAGCGCCACACCGGTCGGCGAAGTCATTCCCCACCCGCAGCCCCCCGGACTACACGAGCGGCGGCTTGGTAGCTGCTGTCCCCCTCCCAGTCGGCTGGATCCTTGTTGGGGAACCCCGCCTCCAGGTCGAGGATCTTGAAGAGCTGCTTGGACGACGGCGTGACGAAGCTCGCCACCGTTTGGTCGCGAGAGCGGCGCTCTTGATGTCCACTGGGACTTGCGGGGCGGGTCCTCGTCATCCTCCTCCTCCTGCAAGTCTATGGCCTGGACCATGTCTCGCTTGACCCCGAGGGGAAGGTCGGGGTCGAAGAGTGCCAGAGCCACCAGCCGCTCGCTCAAGTACCACAGGTGGCGGCCGAAGACCGGGACTGTCGCCTTCGACAGCTCCTTGTCGGGGTAGGCGCGGAGCGCGTTCACGAAGGCCAGGTCCAGCGCGGCGCAGCAGCGGCGAGTGGAGTCCGGAACCAGGCGGCGGCGTACGTGCGGACGACGAACGCGCACAGCGCCTGATGCCCTAGGCCTCGGCTGCCGTCAGCCGGAACTGCTCCCTGAAGAGGAAGACCTTCACAGCGTAGATGCCCTTTGCCATCCACCTGGCCCGGTGGAGCGGTCTGGGGCGGGAGAAAGCGGATGCCGCGCTTCGGAACTCCGCCGAGAGCAATTACGCAGAGCTCCAGAAGTTCCCGGTAGTCGGCCGGGGCTGGGCGTGGTTGGGGAAAAGCGGGAAGTTGACCAGCAGCTCGTCCCGCTCCGGAACGTCACGGCGGTGAAACGGCCCCGGCGTGGTCCTGTCGATGAACCCCCACCCGCCTTGGAACCTCTTGAACAGCTGGATGTCGGGGGCCGCTCGAGACTCCAAGGCAGGTGGAGAAGGCCTTCTCCAGGACCAGCTCGTACACGTGGGGCCGGCAGGCCAGGTGGAGGACGGGCCGACCCAAAGCTTCTGCTCGATGAGGGTACAAGCCCCGTTCACCAGCCCGCTGTTCACCGCCGTGTGTCGAAGGCTGAGACCGCGGACCCGCTCCTCCAGCTCCCAGTCCTCCAGCGCTGTGAGCAGGGGCCTGAGCGCAGTCCTGTGCTCGGCCGGACGGGAGCTTGGGGACGGTGAGGAGCTTGACCACTCCGCCCCCCGACACCAGGGGGGGAGCCGGTCGACGCTCCCTCCCCCGCCATCGCTCTCCGGGACGATCTTTCCCTCCCAGTGGACGATGAGAACGGCGTCGGGGTTGAACGCGGCCTTGATCTCCTTGGCAGCCCCCCTCTCGGAACTTCATCCGAGCGCGCCTGAAGGATTCGCGGTTCAGCACCAGCTCGGCGGGGTCGTGTCCCAAGTTCCGTGCTGCAGCTGACAACACGGAACCGCATTGCGGTTGGACACCTTGGTCCGGTCGAGCGCAGCGGCCAGTTCACGTTTAGGACGGACTTTCGCACGGGTCGCCCGCATGCGCTTCGGAGTATGTGCCGACGTTGAGGGCCTCTCGTCGTCGCCATCGTTGAAGACGTTCCCTTCGTGTGCGCGCCGCAACGGCCGGGTAGGACTGTTGCCGGCACGGCACTGGAGTCGGAAGAACTGCCCCGGAAGAACTGCCCGAAAGACAAACAGACCGGGCAAGCTCAAGGCACACTTTCGCTCCGTTTCCGCCCGCCGGCGATTCGTTGACTCCAACTTCTCCTTGACCTTCTTCTCTTTGACAGCAAGGACATGTCTCGAGAACCGAGGGGAACCGCGGGGCTCGTCCTCCCTTTGGGCCAGCAGGAAGGACCGGTCCCCTTCCTCTGTGAGGAGTGTAAGCGCATCTTTGGTGCGCGATGTCGAAAAGGCGACGCAGGGATGCGGACGAATGCCCCTTCCCTCGCCCCCCTGGGTCGGCCCGCGCTTTGACTTGTCTCTTCTCAAGGAGACCCACTCATCGTAGAGTCGGATGAGTTTGTCGCGCGCCCCGGTGGGCTGCCCGGACTGGAATGCGTGCCCGGGGCCCCGAATGCGAGTACCTCATCGATCACCTTGGCCGCCGCGGGTTCTTCTCGGCTTCAGTTCCAAATGAAGGTGCAGGAACAGACGGAGAGCTTGTCCTCGTGTTTGGGGGTCGGCTTCCCCTAAGTTCGTTCAGTGTACTATGTACAAGGTACACAGTCGTGTTTGACCTAGTCGTCGCCATCGCAAAATCTGGGGAAACAGGAGAGGGGAAGGCTATTATTAGCAATTTTATAAAAAATTTATGTAATGCGTTTAAAAGAAGAAAAAATGTCAAAAGGATGAGGATGATTGGAAATTCCATGAGGAACAGCACTTTCTGGGCAACAAAAATGTAACAGAGAATAAAAACGAACCAACTGTTATAGAGCGTTGGTAAACAGTTTCTAAGAGCCCACGGTGCCAAACGATACTCCTTTCCGGTCGAAACGTGCACTAAAACTGAGCCAACCAACGGGCAAAATACGGCCCGGGAAAAGCGGGCTAAAAGAGTTTTTGCCTGTTTTGGCCTGACCGGCCTGGCTCCGATCGACCCGGGAAATGGTGTAATAAACAATTGTTAGACAAAAAAAAAGCCAAAATACGTCGGAAATGCAATTTAATGATGGGAAAAAGTTGTTCGAAATATGTTTAAAGTAAATTTGAAAAAGTTGATTTTTTCCCGAAAAATGTCAACTTTTACCTCAATTCGCGACCTCTAAATATTAATATTTTTTTAAAAACTTTTTGCACACATTATTTTGTACGGGAATGAAACCAGAAAACCACCCGCACACCTAAAAATCGGATAAAAAAAATTCACTATATGGCTAAGTGCCAAACCCATAATATATATTAATATATATATTATAGATATATATATATATATAATATATAATAATATATATATATATTATATATATATATATATATATATATAAAAATAATATTTTAATATAATATATTATAAAAAAATAAAAAAAAAAAATCCGATGCCATTACCCACCCCGGACGTTTATCTACTCTAGTATTTTCTGTCCGGCAACCGACAATATCAACTACCCCGCCCCGGACATTTACGTCCACTGAGCATGCAGCCACCTGGCGGGAGGCAGCAGAAAGTGTTCAATAGTCTCAAGAGACATTCCTGCACCAGGGGCAGTGGGGGCCAGGGGACTAACGGAGGCAGTGCAGGTGAACTGTGAGTGTCGTGTGCCCAAATGTAAACAATACGACCGCTGAGCATGCTGCCACCTGGCGGGGAGGCAGCAGAAAGTGTTCAATAGTCTCAGAAATGTTCCTGCACCAGGGGCAGTGGGAGTCAGGTGACTGACGGAGGCTGTGCAGGTGAACCGTGAATATTGTGTGCCCAAATGTAAACAATACGACCGCTGAGCATGCTGCCACCTGGCGGGAGGCACGGACACTGACCAGGGGTGACAGGAGACGCTCGGACCGCAAAAAAAAAAAAAAAAAAAAAAAAAAAAGTCCGAGATTGACATATCCCCGGACCTCTGATTTTGTCCGGCAAATCCGATATCCGGGAAATCGAGGTTTGTGTGTACTAAAAAATACGGAAAATAGTTATGTATAACAAATTATTATGAGTTGAGGTGAGCGTACGTCACAACCATATACTAAAAAATACGGAAAATAGTTATGTATCACAAATTATTATGAGTGTAGGCGGGCGTATGTCGCAGTCATAACTAAAACGAGGATTGGGAATAGCTATGTACGAGTGAATTCCTGCCGTAACTTAAGACACACAATGTGATTGTTTTATAAGCAAGGGATGCTTTTTTTATGCATAAGAATATAAACTAATGTACACCTAGTTTGGTATTGTATATATGCTTAGTTGAGTCTATATATATATATATATATATAACATTAACCCCTTGAGGCCCAGAACGTAATTTCCATTGTAATTTGGGTACCATTAGATAATCTTCAGTGAATTTAAGCAATATTTATTTAATATTAATAGTTATTTAAGGAAACATGGACAAGCTATTTAGTATAAGTTAAATAAGAATATAATACCAATTTGCCGGATATCCACCCTAATATTAAGGAACTTAAGGTAATTTTAAGGCTAACAGCAGACGATTTTATCTATTAATGGCAAGCTCTGGGCGTGAAGGGGTTAATCTATTGTACTATTTTCTGTGTTTTCTTCCCTTGTTGGTGTAACATTTGTAGGATCTGATTTTCTCCTATAGTCCATAGTCTGTGTACTATTGTAAGGGACTAGCATGCCCCATACTGTCATTAACAACATTATCTTTGTGACGATAACATTAACCCCTTGAGACCCAGAACGTAATTTCCATTGTAATTTGGCTACCATTAGACAATTTTTAGTGAATATAAGCAATACTTTATAGATATGACCTGTTTAGTATCCTTGTCCACTAATAATTGGTATATTCAGTTACTTTTCGTAATTTTAGGCTTGACAACAGACAATTTTTTATAACAAAGGAAAGATTTTGGGCGTGAAGGGGTTAATGTATGTATGCTTTGTAGGAGTCAGATGGGTGTTATTATTATATTATTATTATTATTATAACTGAATGGTTTGCAGGGGGGCGGATGGGTGGCAAAGTTCTGGCAGTGTTGGGTGGAGGCCTGTAATAATGGAGGCAGCCATCTCCTCCTGGTAAAGGGCGACAAGCTGCAGGAATGGCACCAAAAACTTGAAGTAAATGCATGCTACGACTTTACATCCATGCTACGCGACACCATAGATGTAGTAAGTATAAACACATTATTTTATAGGTAGCTCCATAAACTTGATCGGCATGCAATGTTTTGAGCCGGTACCATGGCTTTCATAGTATAATTATAGTGACTTTTTTTAACAAGGCAAAAAATCCATTCTATCTTAAGGTCTTATGCTTAAAATGATGCCTATGTTTACCTGATAATATGGTTAACTATGATAAAATACAGCTGAAATTTAGAAGCGTAGTTTTCCCTTCTCTTGGCATCAAATATCAGTCAGTAAGCAGCAAGGGGTCAGGATTTTTTGCCTCGTTAAAAAAAAATAGAGTATAACTTTCTTTCAAGGAAGCACCATTGTTTTTATTAATTTGAACAAGTGTTTTGAGGTGAATATTATGTGAGTGGTCAGCGGCCAGACATTAGTCGTCTACACTACCCTCCCGAGTTTCGCGCTTGCTTTCTTCCGGAGGCATAGCGCGAAACTCGCGGATCGCGAAACTCGGGTGTTGAAAACACTAAAAATGCTTATTTAGTCCGTTTTTGTTTTTTTTGTTTTTTTTGTTGGGTGTGTGTGTGTGTGCCTACAGCGCCGTTAGGCAGTGACCTGTGAATCTCAGGTATCGAAAACACTGTAAAATGCTTATATAGTCCGTTGTTTTTTTTTTTTTTTGGTGTGTGTGTATGTGTGCCTACAGCCCCATTAGGCAGTGACCTCCAGGGGTGGGATGGTAGGCCCTGGAGGTTAACTTGAGGGCTGTGTACCTACCGTATTTTACAGCTTATAAGACTCACTTTTTCCCCCAAAAAATATCCTGAAAATGCCCCAAGCCCCTGTCCACCCAGCAGTGAATGAGTACTGGGTGTTAGCCTATTGTTTGTGACCCGCTTCCCGGGGTGGTGGCTTCGGCCAACACTACGTAGAGAAGAGGAGGGAGGAGAGGAGCTTGAGATTGAGCTTGAGTTGGGAGTCACCCAGCGGATGCTGTTTTGGTCTGAGTGAGTGAGCTTGACACATATCTTGTCAGCTGATGGTTGTGTGACAGTGTTATACAGCAATAACACTGTCACAATGCCTTCCTCTCTTCTCTCCTGTCTCCTCCAGTACCTCCAGAAACCACAGTACCACACACGTCATGGTTAATCACTTATAAAGGAGTATTTGTGGTAAATAAGTAAGGAACGGCAGGGGTGTAAGGTAAGGTGCTACTTATTTCGAGGTGTTACCTATCTTATGCGACACCGGCTGCTCCTGTAGAGAAAAACACAAACAAATGGAAAAAAACAAAGTAAAACTACATACAAGCTATACTAAGCCTATTATAATACTACACTAAGCAGGAAGGTAGGAAGACGTGTCCCGTACGTCTCTTATGGGAGGCGGTAGCAGAGTGGTTAGCATCAAGATATATGTCAAGCTCGAGCACGAGCTTGACAGACGACCTACAAAGTGATACTAAGCAGAAAAGGTCACAAGAAGAAGAAGTCTCCGAGTGGCGTTCTCGGTGATCCGAGTTCGATCCTTTGAGGGCTGTAAAATCCACTTAAAATCTTTCTCTGCACCGTTGAGTGGCCTAAGAACACCCACACGCTGCCCATTAACTCTACCTTCGATTGCGAGTGCATCGGAGGACACAGGGGGGCGACATGAGCCTCTAATCACAGGCGTCACTATAGAAATTCTGTCTGCGCCACCACGGGCAAGGGCCAACCATCACAGCCCTCAAGTTAACCTCCAGGGCCTACCATCCCACTCCTGGAGGTCACTGCCTAATGGCGCTGTAGACACACACATACACACACAAAAAAAAAAAATGCGAAACTCTGGGATATAATGCGCGAAAGTCGGGATGGTAAGAATTTAGGACTCAGCGCGAAACTCGAGGATCGCGAAACTCCCATAGCGTGAAACTCAGGAGGGTAGTGTATACAGTGATGGCCACATAGAATAGGAAGAGCATAGATAGACAAGTCACATGAGTCGTCTATACAGTGATGGCCACATAACATAGGAGGAGCTTAGATAGACAAGTCACATTTGCTTTGTGGGTCAGTGAATAATGATCCCCACAAATGTGCCTACACGCCACATACATTTGTGCCGTTGATAAGCCTATTGTACATGTTTGCTTTGTGTGTGTTTACAGGGAGGCCAGCCCATGAATGTCCTCACTACAAGCTGCAAATCAATGTTGATCACAATGGAATCGAAAGTAGTCGGAAAAAAAACATCCTACAAGGAAACCCAGCCTGACATTTTTCTATCATGCAAGGTACTGTACATTTTCACGGCCAAAAAAAAAAAAAATTATAATAATATATATACACACAAACCTCGATTTCCCGGATATCGGATTTGCCAGACAAATTCCGAGGTCCGGGGATATGTCAGCGTCCAAGATTTTTTTATTTTTTTAAAAATGTTGAAATGCCTGGTCCTGTTCGTAAATTGACAAAGTTGTCTGGCGGTCCGAGCGTCTCCTGTCACCCTGGTCAGTGTCCGCGCCTCCCGCCAGGTGGCAGCATGCTCAGCGGTCGTATTGTTTACATTTGGGCACACGACACTCACGGTTCACCTGCACCGCCTCCGTTAGTCCCCTGACCCCCACTGCCCCTGGTGCAGGAACATCTCTAAAACTATTGAACACTTTCTGCTGCCTCCCGCCAGGTGGCAGCATGCTGAGCGGATGCAAAAGTCCGCGGCAGGGTAGTTGATATTGGCGGTTGCCGGACAGTAAATACTAGTGTAGGATAAACGTCCGGGGGTGGGTAATGGCATCGGACTTCTGTTTTTTTTTTGTTTTTTTTTTTTTTTTTTTTTTTTTTTTTTTTTTTTTTTTTTTTTTTTTTTTTTAAGGATAATTCCTGGACAGTTGCGATTCCCGGACTTTTGCGGTTCCCGGACCAGTGCTCTCCCCTATTAGTCCGGGAAAACGAGGTTTGTGTGTGTATATATATATATATATATTAGGGTGCCAATAGCGCATAGGGGTAATTTTTCAAAGTCAATATTTTTTCACGTACTTTTGTGGTATTCTGCCTTGTACTTAGAAACTGTCGTGTGCAAAGTTTCAGGCTAATCGGTTGATATTTATAGGTGGCGGATCGATCTTGAACATTTACTCTTTTCGCCCTCAGGTCATGACCACGAGAAAGCAAACTGAAGTTTGGCTTCTTGGCCATAGTGTTCCTACTATCACAGGAGCAAAACTTCCCAGCCGTGGAGACGTTTTACGACAATTTTTCTACGCACACAAGGAAGAGAAGAAGACGGTGCAGCAGAGTGCAGCTGAGGCTGCAAAGGAGGTCCTCGACTTCTGGACACGAGCTAGGATCCCCACCATCGCAGAAACTAGCGTGAGGAGGAAGATTACTAGACTTTTCGACGAGTGGAAGATCCTGAGCAAAAGCAAGAATAACTCTGGAGTCACGCCTGCCGAAAAACAGAAGACCTTCCAAGAAAGTCTCCCAGACCTTTTGGACATCGCCCACTCCGACACCCTCACTCTGATGACCATTCCTGAAGACAAGGAATTCCTTCTTGCCCAGCGGGAGAAGGGGAGGCGGGGTTCGATGGCTGGTCTGGACAAGAAGCTGAAAGAATCGATTTGCTGACGTGAAAGCTCTCTCTCACGTAGCCGTCAACAGACGCCAAAAGGAGAAGAGATGGTGGAGCTGGAGTCGTCATCGTCTGAGTCATCAAGTCCAGCCAACGCTGCCAACACATCGACTTCTTCCCTCGCCGGGGTCGCTTCTCCACCAAAGCGATTGAGGACATTGGGCACGAAGTCCGTCCTATCCCCTGATCTCGTCGGAGCCCTTGACAGAACTGGGGTCAGTAGCCGCCAAGCCCTTCGAATTGTGGCGGCTACGGCAAGTAGCTTGGGCCACGATCCACAATAGCTTGTGCTGAATCCCGAGTCCATTCGACATGCAAGAGCGAAGTACAGGTCCACTTTGGCGAAGGACATCAAAGAGACTTTCAGTCCTCTTACCCCTCTTACCGTTCATTGGGACGGGAAGATCCTTCCTCAGGACGATGGCACTCGCACCGAAAGACTCTCCATCCTCGTCACAGGAGAAGGAGTGGAGAAGCTCCTAGGAGTCCTGAAACTGCACTCCGGAACTGGTGATGCCGCCGCTACAGCTGTGTTCGAGGCTCTAGAAGACTGGGGGGTCCTGGAACGAGTCGTGGCGATGTGCTACGACACAACCAGTGCCAACACTGGAGCCGTCAATGGTGCATGCACCATCTTGCAACAGAAGATCGGCCGACCCCTCGTTTCACTTGCTTGCCGTATCACGTCCACGAACTTGTCCTTGAGAAGGCCTTTTCTACGTGTTTGGGGTCATCTTCTGGTCCTGAGATCACCATCTTCTCTCGCTTCAAGGACTACTGGTCTTACATCAACCAGTCGGCAATAAACCCTCCCACCAACGAAGATCTGCCGGAGACTCTGGTCTCCAAGAGGGACGATCTCATTCAAGGTTTGAAACGTCTGCTTCAGACAAAGCAGCCCCGTGACGACTACAGGGAGGTCCCGTTATACGAGCATTCGATATACGAGAATCCGATGATACGAGATGTGTAAATTAGGGTCTATTTTCAATATACGAGATCGAAAATCCAATGTTACGACATTCAAACTGGGGTGAGTAAAATTACCAAGTTATTTACTAAAGTAAATTACAAGTTATCTACTAAAGTAAATTACAAGTTATTTACTAAAATTATAAAATAATTTACTGACTACAATAAACCCTTCATGCTCGCGGATTTCATGCTCGCGGATTTGATTACTCGCGGGTTTTCAACTCTTGGGATAAATAATAATAAATACAGGTAATTAAATATAATTTTAAAATACGAAAAGTATTTTTCATAAAAACTACTGTGCATGCCTCTTCAGTGGCACATAAAAGTCTGTAGTGATGCTAAAATTCGCAATATATGGCGCCTGGCGACATTAGTGCAGTGGCGAGTGACTGGCGACTAGTGTTATCTACGGACTACGGTAGCCACACACTGGTGGGCTGAGCGCTGCATGCACACCTCAACTTCCTCAAGCCACCACCAGACCAGACACAATAGTGAACATTTAAGCAGTGCCAACCTAATCACCCTAAAACACAGGGAGGAGCACTGGAGCAAGCTGGTGTGGTGGACAATCTGGCCGTGGTGCGAGAGGCATAGCTTTGCGCCAGCCACCCCAACACAACACACCCTAACACAACCCTCACCTTTGGCCCACAGCGATCCACGGGGGTTCAGCGTCCACTTCCTCCTCCTTCTGGGCTCAGCCATAGGCCTATCTATCCATGGTGGTGGTGGTGGCGGGGATGAATAGTGTTGTGATGTAACCCTGGCAGCGGCTACACGTGTGTCGCGGCCTCAGCTGGTATGGGTTGTTGCTGATGATGACAGTGTTCAGTTAAGTTGTTGGTAGTCTGGCCTTTTTTATCGGCACTCCCTGATGTGAACTTTGATGTTTGATGTTTGAAGAATTTCGTCAGTTATCGACGCAGCTGAGATGGATCTCCACTGTAACCAGACAGCTCTCTCTCATACTACCCCTAGAGAGCTGTCTGCTACCAGTGCTTATAGTGTTGGCCGAAGCCAGCACCCCGGGAGGCGGGTTACAAACCCCCGGCTAACACCCGGTACCCATTCACTGCTGGGTGGACAGGGGCTCGGGTTTTAAGGAAACAGCCCAACTGTTTCATTATCATTATCATTCAAGCAACAAAATCCATGTTCTTTATACCGTAAGCCTATTTTCGGGGCGGGAGGGGTAACTAATGTCATGATCGCGGATTTACGATACTCGCGGGTGTCTCTGTTCCCTAACCCCCGCGAGCATGAAGGGTTTATTGTATATGATATATGATTTTACCTAAGGTTGTACGATAATTATCAATCTGAAAATATGATAATTCTGGTGGCACGACTTGAAAAACATGTCCTTTTTTTTTTTTTTTTTTTTTGATGGGGGTCCTGGAACCGAACCTATATTTTACCATTGGTTATGTGTTTCGTTATAAGAGATTTCGCTTAACGAGTATGTCAGATGGAACCTAACTGCTCGTATCTTCGGGACCTCCCTGTATAAGGAACTCGCTGAACTGAGCATCCTTTTCCTCGGCGGCGCTCTTCCGAAGACCTCGATCCGTAGCCCCGGAGCGCTTCATCGAGCGCGTTGGATGGCGCGTATCATTTACGCTCTGAAGATGATCTTGTTTCGGGAGCAGCTGACTGGAGTCATCACACCTCGAGAAATGTCAGCCCTCCAGCGGTTCTCATCGTTCGCAACCGAGATCTACGTCCTGCGATGGTTCGAATCGACGGTTCCATCCTACGCTCCCGCCAACGATCTTGGATTCGCTAAGGACATCCTTCAGTACCACGACGAAAGTATTCGGAAGGCCTGCTTCACCACTCTGAGCCGCCATTTCTGGTACTTGAGCGAAGATCTCATTGGCCTGTCACTGTTCGACTCACGTCTCCCTGTCTCCGACAAACAAGCAATTGTACACAATGTACAGGCCATTCTCTACGATGAAGGAGCCGAGGAACCCGCCAAGCGAATAAACCTCCCATCATCACAAGTTCCTGCGGCAACACTGCCCTCCTTCGCCACGAAAAATTCCCTCCGCCTCTTCGAAGCTCTTGATATCAAGACCGACTTCCTGTCCGCCAACCCTCGGAAGTGGCAGGAAGAGGAATCGTACGTCGAGGCCTGCCGCCGAATCGAGGGACTTCACGTCGTCAACGACACAGCCGAGCGAGGAGTGGCGCTCATCCAGTCCTTCAACCTCCGGCTGACCAAAGACGAGGAACAGCGCCAGTTCCTCCTCCAAGTTGTGGAGGCCCATCGCCATCAACAGCCCGGGACCTCGAAGGCTTCCCTTCCCCGGCCAAGCCGGCCACAATGAGTGGGGTGGCTCCCCATGATACCCCCCCCACCGAGGGGCTAATACCAATGGTTGCCGCGATAACTTTTTTTTCAACTTGCGATAACGATAAAACGATAATTTTTTCCCCAACATGCGATAAACAATAAACGATAAAAAATTTCAAAACCCAACCTGCGGTAAGCGATAAACGATAAAACGATAGCGATAAAAAAAATTTAACTTGCGATAACAAAAGCGATAAATGATAAGTGCCTTTATTTAGTTGAAATATTAAAAAAAGCATACAAACTATTTTTCCACAGTGAAAATTAATTAAACTAAACAAAAACTGTCACTAGAACCAGTCTATGGCCTACAAGTTCTATTCCACATCAGTCTCTCTCTCTGAGTCACACTCTCCCTCCCTCCTCTCCCTCCTCAAGACAGCATCCAGGAGCTGCATGTTTCCCTTGGTGAAGACCAGCTTCTCAAACCTGTCGCTGGTCATGCTTGCACGCTTGGGCCTGAGGACGTCACCAGCAGTGCTGAACATGCGCTCCACGGCAGCAGAGCTGGGCAAGGCCGTGTTGTACTTGATGAACAGCGAGATCCACTTCTCCCTGTGCATGCTGGGGAATTGCCCAGGCTTCACCTCTGCCACCTTGCTCCTGCCCCAGGTGTCCACCTCCTTCTTGATGAGCTCCCCAATGTTGGACCCATCCTCCTCCATGACAGTGGGGCTCTCCAGGAAGGCAAATGGGTCGTCGCTGGCTTCCTTAGGCTTTTCTGTCACCATGTCCTGGCTCTGGCTGGAGGGGAGAGGGTCAGGTGTGATGGAGGTGACGATCTCCCTGATGAGCCTCTCCTTGATGTCTTCTTCAAGGGCAGGGGCCACATGCTTCAACATGAAGGGGCCATGGTTGGGGTGGGTCAAGGTGGCCATCAGGAGGTCCTCATCAGCAAAGAGGTGCATGAATCTGTCGCAAAAAAGACGCAAATTTGAAATTTTAGTTTTCAAATATAAGATACAACTGATTTTTTTATTTATATACCCATTAAATATTTTACTTTGAAAATGATGCAACATACCTGTTGTTAAACCCATGGACAGTGCCATCCTGCTCTAACAAGGCATCCACCAGGGGGTCAGCATAGCGCAACTCGCCCTCCCTCTTGATGGCCTGTAGGTCTCTCTTGAGGAGCATCAGGTAGGGCAGGAGGATCCCCATGTAGGCGTTGACCTCAGCCTGCAGCCTGTCCAGGCAGATGGCGACAGGCTTCATCACCTTGCAATACTCCTGCAGAATCTCCTTGTCCTCCTCAGTGAAGACAGGGGCTGCTGCCCTCTTCCCAGCTGCCTCGCTCTTCATGACCTCGTTTATGGCCTCGATGGTCTCTGGGTCCTTGAGCGCCGTCTTCAGAAGGCACTCTGTCGCGTCATACAAGGTATTCCACCTACAAATAAAAAATGTTGTGTTTCAATAATATTATGTTAATTTTGAATTGTTTTGAAATTGTGTGAGTTTTTGTTATTTAAGAATTGTTATTAGAAAAAAAATAGAAATCTGAAACAAAATTAGATTATGCTCACCTAGTTGGGCAGGGTGTATTCAGCTTTCTGCCCACCACATCCCTGATCTTGTTGGCCACCACAGAGGACCTGTTGTGCAGGTTCCAGAGGCCCTGGGCCTTGGCGGCGGCCTTGGTAAACGGCTGCCTGGCCTGCCTGCCTGTTCCATAGTTCCATCCCACCACTTTGGAGACGTCTGTTGTCGCCAGCAGGTTGAGTGTGTGAGCAGCACATCTCCTCTGTGTGGGCAGCTTGGGAAGGTCCTCTGCCTCATCCTCCACCTCTTCCTCCAGCAGATCATGAACACTGACAATGGCGACATCGCCACCATCAGGATCCTCGTGTTCTGGCGCGACAGCAAGCGGGTCATCTTGGTTGTCGCCAAAATGCGCAAATGCAGCACAGTAGTTGGCACCATTGTCAGTTGTAGTGGCGACGATCTTCCTGGTGATGCCAAACTCACTGTTGATCTTGTAGATCTCGTTTGCCAGGAGCTCCTTTGTCTGGTTGGATTTTAGCTCTTTGCAGGCGAGCGTGCCATGCTTTCTGCGCAAAGTTTCTGCATCAATCCAATGCACAGTGCAACCCAGGAATGCGCGATGGTGTGCACTCCAGCTGTCAGCTGTGGTGGCAACATATCTGGCCTCCTTCAGGATGGACATCAGCTCCTTCTTGGCCTTTCTCGCCTGGTCGTCAATTGTGTTCTTCATAGCCGTGTGGGAGGGCAGGTTGAACTCTGGCCTGAAGACCTTCATCATTTCGCGAGTCGCTGGATGGGCAGAGATGCTTGGTGCAATGCAGAGGGTGGTGAACCACTTGACCCAGGCCTGCCGACCCTTGTCCTGGGTGAAGTGTCTGGACATCTCCTGGGCTTGCCTGAAGGAGAGCTGGCGGCTGGTGTCCTTCTCCCGCACGTTGAGCCTGTGGCCCTTCTTGCTGGTCGCCTTTTTGATGTCGTCAAACTCATCCAGCAGCTGGGCAGTCTTATGACCACGGTGCATCTTGCCCTTTAGATGGGTTCTGAGGTTCCCCTTGCTGTCTGACTGGAACTTGATGTAGGTCTTCTTCATTCCATAACCTTCACACAGCTTGCAGATGGCCAGGCAATTGAAAACCATCCTGTCAGAATGACCAAGCTTGGGCCTTGGATCTTCAATTTTGTGCAGCTTGAACAACTTCTCAAATGGCTTGAGGGAAATGTTAACCTGTAAAAACACAAAAAGTATTGTCAAAAATACCCCGCGTGCGGGGACAACAGCCCTTGGCCGAAGCGCGCCTGTAACAAATCATGGCATAGTTAAAGTATGCTTAGCTTTAAGGGTTTGAAGTAACCTAATAGAGAAAGTGAAGCTTTCATTTTTTGTTCTTTTCTCAAAAACTACAAGAAAAGAAATATGTCAGATGAAAATATGTCTTATGCTCTCTTCTTTCATTTAAAACCGGAATGGGGACGATTAAAGCACCACTCACCAAGCTTTAGCTATCTTTAGTCACCCCTGAGGGTAACAACGTCCAAGAATTTTTCTAAGTTTTTTCACAAAAAATGCAATAAAATCTATATATAAATTTTCGTACTGTCTGTCTGTCTGTCTGTGTGTCTGTGTAACTACGTTCTTCTTCTTCGTACGTTCTTTGATTTACTATTTGTATTTGTATTTATTATTTAGTATTTACATTACCTCATCAAAGTCCTCCTGCTTGCAGCCCTTGCCCAGGTGCTTGTCGCTGTTGTCCTCCCTCATGCCCTGGCTGCTGGAGGGGCGGAAGGTTCGTGGAGACATGAGGGTGTCGCTGCTCTCACTCCCCACTGACATTGCTGAGCTTGATCGCGACAAAAACATATTGCCAGACTCTTGGCAGTGAGAAGACGGTGCATGGGATAGAGCGGCACACACCCTCCTAACTCGAGAACTCCAGCGAGACTGGCGCCACGGTTGCCAATCAAGATTTTGTGAGTGTACCAAAATCAAACTACCAAATAGTACCAGAGCTACAGAAAACGTAACAAAAAATATTTAAACGTCACGGCTACGTCACCAATTCAACAAATCATACAAATGTTGGTCTAACGCGTTCTGGCGGTCAACTTCTTGGGCAACACGAGTTGAAAAATGTTGACCAGTGGTTAACTGTACAAATGTTGTTGCCACCTCTTCATTTAATCTATCTAATTTATTAAGTTCTTCAATTTCTTCTAGATATGCACCTCACAGATTAGTACCAGAAAATGGTAAAGTCGTACTTGATACTACCAATAGTACCAAATCTGGCACTTTAGTACCAAGATTGGCAACCCTGACTGGCGCACTGCAGCTGTGATTGGCCAGCTACACACACACACACACACTTGGCAGCTCTCATATGAGGTTTTTCAGGTCTGAAAACGTCAGGCGGGCTGTTGTGACTATTGCCGCCGTGCACATTTTCTAATTTTTACAAAAGTCGTCTTTGAATTTATCGTTTATCGTTCCTCATTTTTTGGGACTAGCGGTAAGTGAATGAGCGATAATTTTAGAAAACTTTGCGATAAACGATAAACGATAAAAGGTTTGACCTCAGCGATAATTATCGTTTATCGTTTATCGCTCATTTTATCGCACGCGGCAACCACTGGCTAATACTCACCAAGAGGGGGACCAGCAGCCCTGCTGGGGAAGGGATGTCCGACTTGTCCGCTTTCAAGAGATGACATCCCCTCCTTAATAGGCCAGTGCATAAGGGTAAATAACAAAGTTGTAATCCGCCACCCCTAAATATCAACCGATTGAGGTCAAACTTTGCATACGATGGTTTCTTGCATAGATGCACCATTACACCAAAGTAGGAAGAAAAATTCAAACTTGATTTTTATTGGCACCCTAATATATATATTTAAAGTATATACTGGCAGGAGATTTTCTCTGAGACAGATCTCGTTAAAAGTGATAGCTAGTTCAGTATTAATTATCTTTTTCAAGATATTTTCTCTTTGTCTTAAGAGTGTCTTATTCTCTTTTGTGATCAATTTTATGACTTCGCCGTAGCTGGTCATTTTGCTGTATTGCGATTTCGGGTCATAAGCCCTTCTTCAGCAGCAGTAGAGATGTTATCTCCTCAGGTGTAGAGGTGAGCATGATTTCGGTGCAGAATGAGGCCGTATTTAAAGCAGTCTCGCGGCCGCGCGTGTGACTGGGCACTGCTGATTGGTTGTTGATTTCTGCTCCGCCTCGCTTTGTTTCTTCGCGGGTTGGCTGTTATTACCCTTTGTTCTTTTCATGCTTGGTAGAGTTTGTAGGTCGTTTGCCTGTACAAGCAAAGTCAAAGTGCGTACGTACAGGTACAGGCAAACGACCTACAAGCTCTACCAAGCATGAAAAGAACAAAAGGTAATAACAGCCAACCTGCGGAGAAACAAAGCGAGGCGGAGCAGAAATCAATTTACCACAAAAGAGAATAAGACACTCTTAAGACAAAGAGAAAAAATCTTGAAAAAGATAATTAATGCTGAACTAGCTATCACTTTTAACGATATATATATATATATATATATATATATATATATATATATATATTATATATATATATATATATATATATATATATATATATATATATATATATATATATATATATATATAGTGTACTGTGTCCTCAGTGGGAGATGGGAGGGCAGTGTTTGAGAGAAGGGAAGATGAGAGAGTGACACTATTTATATTAAGGCAACACTTCTATGAGACACCAAGCAATAGGCATCAAGGACGCATACAAAGGTAAATACATGCATTGTTAAGGAGTGACATGGGAGAGCTTTGCCATGAAGGAAAATGTGCAGTCAAATACAGGAACTACCACGTGTAGGTCTCGCAGCCTCTTGTAGCTTCCTTATTTTCTTATGTTCTTATCATCATCATCTTCCTGTTTAACGTCAGATTTTCCCGTAATGTCTTATGAGGTTAGACGGTCAATGATACGCTTCCAGTTCTTATGTTCTGAAACGGATTCAAGCTGGAAAAGCGTAGATGTAAAAAAGAAATAGGGAAAAATGGTTCATAAATAGGGTGGTAAATGATTGGAATGGACTCAGTAGACAGGTAGCTAGTGCGGAGTCATTAGAGAGCTTTAAAGGGAGGCTAGATAAATTAATGGATGGGATGAAAGGTGGATGTAGGTAGTGTTTAGTAACAGTAACTACCTCGTGTAGGTCTCACGGCCTCTTGTAGCTTCCTTATTTTCTTATGTTCTTCTTATGTTCTTAGATACTTCATTTATTGTTTTGCATTTGCAGAGTGAGGTGGCTGAGGTTCTTGACGAAGAGGCTGGCATCTACCTGCTCAGCAACGGCATGAAACTATACATCACATTCCTGAAGGACGTCACTGGCGAGCTGTGGAATGGACAAATGCCGCGTCATGAAGGAGAAGGAATGGAGGCTTGTACAAGTCCACCGGCTAAAAAACCAAAGACACTGAGCCCGTCCAGAAACTCCAACATATACAAGTGTTTGGCTGTTGGCGACTCCATTAAGATCCTGAACTGCCATCACCTTAAGGAAGAAACAGGAGAGGCCTTGGTGTGCTGTGGCCAGACCCTGATTGTGAACAAGAGGTGAGTATTAGAAGGGTTACCTAGTGTCATCAATGTCTTGCAGTTTAGAAATTGATCAAAATGTTTCTTATATAGTCTATTTTTTTATTATGGTCAAAATGCAGTAAGGAAGCCACGCCCCCTGCCTCCCCCTCTATTCTACGGGGCAGCTGATTGGTGCATTCCTCGTATCATCACTACCAATCACAATATCTTCACTACTTAACAGCGACGTGACCACTGGACAGAGCAATCTTCACTACAGAGGTTTTTTTTATTTTGTCACCCTCTGTAGTGAAGATTGTTCTGTCCAGTGGTTACGCACTGTTAAGTAGTGAAGATATTGTGATTGGTAGTGATGATACAAGGAGTGCACAAATCAGCTGCCCCATAGAATAGAAGGGCAGACAGGGGGCGTGGCTTCCTTAGTGCATTTTGACCATAATAATTTTTTTTTACTATAGTTACTACAGGGTCTAGCAAATTCTGCATTTCTTTCTTCTGGGAAACTGGCTCGGAACTTCTGAGTCTATGAATTTGTGGCGTATGTTTACATGTTCAAGTGTTTATGTTTTGGCATTCATGGCAAAATGATCTTGTTTTGTATTTACATGCATCTCTGTGCCATACTTTCAGCCACACTAATTAGACATTGCTATAGTAACACATTTATATGAATCACAACTGAACCCCTTCACACCCAGATCTTTCCCTTGCTGTAAAAAATTGTATGTTGTTAGCCATAAAATTACAAAAAGTAACTAAATAAACCAAATTTGCTAGTGGACAAGGATACTAAACAGGTTATATCATAGATAACAGTAGAACTGGATGTGACACTCCGTAACTATGTGCGCTGGACGCTGCAGTACTGGCCCCATGGTCAGTCTGCTGGCCCATTCACTTGCTGCATATGACTATCATATAGACTGGTTTATCAGTATATATGATATACTGTAATCTTCGTAAATGTTTGTTCTATAATATTATCAAATAAAACACAGTAAAACACACACAAAAAATCCCATTAGGAGACTCTGAAGAAATATGCATGAACATTCACTTCAACTTTTCGCTAATTAAAACTTTGCGAGTCAACTTTTATCATGAAGGTTATCAATAGAAGCGCAATTTTATTAGCTTTCCATTGATGTATTTCGTTTTCTGATAAATGAATTACCACCATGCATAAATTAGCATTAACTAAATAAATAAAATCATCAATCGGGTAATTTTCCCAATTGATGATGTTATTTATTTACTTAAATATTTCGTTTTCTGATAAATGAATTAGCACCATGTATAAATTAGCGTTAACTAAATAAATATCCTCATCAAGCGGGAAAATTACCCGATTGATGATTTTATTTATTTATTGAACGCTAATTTATGCATGGTTCTAATTCATTTATCAGAAAACGAAACATATCAATGGAAAGCTAATAAAATTGCGCTTCTACTGATACCCTTCATGATAAAAGTTGACTCGCAAAGCTTTAAATGGCGAAGAGTTGAAGTGAAAATTAAGTTCATGCATATTTCTCCAGAGTCTCGTAATGGCATTTCTTTAGCGTGTTTTACTGTTTTTTATTTGATAATATTATAGAACAAAAATTTACGAAGATTACAGTATATCATATATACTGATAAACCAGTCTATATGATAGTCATATGCAGCAAGTGAATGGGTCAGCAGACTGACCATGGGGCCAGTACTGCAGCGTCCAGCGTGCGTAGTTGCGGAGTGTCACATCCAGTTCTACTGTTATCTATGGTTATATTTATAAAAACATTGCTTATATTAACTAAAAATCATCTAATGGGGTCAAATTACAATGGAAATAACGTTATGGGTTTGAAGGGGTAATTGCAGTGTATTAATCTACTTCACATTTCTATCTGTCAACAGCAGAAAATTTGCCTTAAATACACGGTCAGGAGAACAAGAAGTCCCATTGATCACTGAATGGGTACAGACCCTTAACCTCAACTTCAAGGGTCTCGCCTGGCTGATAGCACTCAAGGGCCAGCTGTCCACTCTCCTGCCAGCCCGGGTCACTCAAGAAGCTGCCACACACTCAAGGTCGGTGCATCGAGATATTTAGATTTCCGGAAAATTATAGCTCGTAGAGACAAAGTATACTAAACCATGGTGTATTTCCTCATGTAAAGTTTTCTTAACCCCTTCACACCCAGATCTTTCCTTTGCTATAAAAGAATTGTATATTGTTAGCCATAGAATTACGAAAAGTAACTTAATATACCAAATTAGCTAGTCGACAAGGACACTAAACAGGTCATATCTATAAAATATTGCTTACAGTTAGCGCCACTCGACTTTAGAACTTTCGGTGACGTGAGCGTCATATTTCAAAAACTGGTAACCTCCCTTTTTCACAGTCTGTAAAGGGGCCCGGGAGAAAATGACTACATGGCAACTTAGGGTAGCCCCTCACTCATCTCCACGGATAGATTTGAATTATTTAAAGGCTCCAGTGCTTGACAAAATATTGTTAGAAGGAGGATTATCTCACCGACCGCTCATTGTTTTGGCTTATAGAACGGTTGTGTTCGTTCTACACTTTGTATTCTACTGTGCTAATGCGCGATGCCTGGGAAATATACAAGCCATGATGACATAGTACGAGTAATAGAGTTGCATAAGAATGATGAAACAAATTGAGAAATAAGCCGTATAACTGGTGTCAACGAAAAGACAGTGAGTGTGTTGGTGAAGAAATTACGCGGTGAGGGATGTCAGGATATCCCTCACCACAAACATGGGGGTGGACCAGCCAAAAATGTTTCTAACAAAACTTTACATATTATCAAAAGACAGTTGTATATAAATCCTCAGTTTACTGTCTTTTGATAATATGTAAAGTATTGTTAGAAACTTTTTTGGCTGGTCCACCCCCATGTTTGTGGTGAGGGATATCCTGACATCCCTCACCGCGTAATTTCTTCACCAACACACTCGCTGTCTTTTCGTTGACACCAGTTATACGGCTTATTTCTCGATTTGTTTCATCATTCTTATGCAACTCTATTACTCGTACTATGTCATCATGGCTTGTATATTTCCCAGGCATCGCGCATTAGCACAGTAGAATACAAAGTGTAGAACGAACACAACCGTTCTATAAGCCAAAACAATGAGCGGTCGGTGAGATAATCCTCCTTCCAACAATATTTTGTCAAGCACTGGAGCCTTTAAATAATTCAAATCTATCTGTGGAGATGAGTGAGGGGCTACCCTAAGTTGCCATGTAGTCATTTTCTCCCGGGCCCCTTTACAGACTGTGAAAAAGGGAGGTTACCAGTTTTTGAAATATGACGCTCACGTCACCGAAAGTTCTAAAGTCGAGTGGCGCTAACTGTATAGTCACTAAAAATCATCTAATGGTAGCCAAAATACAATCAATAGAAATTACATTCTGGGCCTCAAGGTTTAATTTCCAGGACATAAAATGAGTTTGTATAAGTAGTGAGTAGGAACAAGAAGTCTAAATAACTTCCTTTTTCAATATATCCCAGGCATGAAAATAATAATGGTAATGGTAGCCAAAATACAATAGAAATTACGTTCTGGGTCTCAAGGTGTTAAAGTTGAAATATTCTGATGTTCTTTGTATACAGGGAAAGTGATGCTGCCGTGTCCTGCCTGCTGTCGCCACTCCTGAAGGCGGCCGAGCAGCGGTGCATGGTGGGGGAGGGGAAGGCGCGCTGCCTGGTGCAGGACTTTCTAGCGCCCGTGCATCAGTGTGGTGTCACGCAGGTGAGCCGGCAGACTGTGTTTCTTACACATCAGGGTTGTCGAGAAAACGACAAGGAATGTACGAATATGCAATTTTCTTGGTTATTTACCCATCAATATTTTTTTGCTATACACCAAATGATAGCCCTTGATCTACTTCATATTTATTTCTCTATACATGTTGCACTTATTTGCCATAGTTTTTTAGTTATTAAAAAAAACGTGATTAAAAAAAAAAATCTCTTTCAAAATTTGCAATATTTTTTGAAAAATAGATTTGCTTGAAAATTAGTTCCTAGCAATTTTCGGGCATGCTGAACACGAATCTGGAGTCAGTTTTCAGTTACAATGATTAGAAGTCCCTATTTCAGCCAATTCACAATGACATGATACTTCCAGATATTCCTTAAAAACCACAAATTAGACAAAACTTACTACAAGACATGAAAATATGATAAGAAATGCTAGATTAATCATTACTTCAATACAACTATCAGTATTAGTATTTGCAGTATTATTATTATTATTAATCCCTATTTGAGCCACCCATGCGATTGTCAAAGTACTTCTAAAAACCTAGGAATACTGTAACAATCCTGTGGGACTTTTAAAATTTTATTTGCTGCATAATTTTTACATACAGTACATAAATAATACATACAAATAGAAAACAATTGTAGTAGATTTTACAAATGTATAATATTTTTACATACAGAAATAATACATACAAATAGAAAATATTTGTAGTAGATTTTACAAACGTATAATATTTTTTTTCCAGGACTTCGTGGCGCCTTTTAAACTTGTTCAACTGAAGGACATTTATCACGAGCAGACAAAAAGAACGTCCATCAGACCCTCGACACAAGACCAGACATCGGGCACCTGGATCCCGAGCTACCAGGAGAACCGTTCCGAGAGGTGGAGGTATGCTATCACCACACTGAAGGAGCCGAGTGTGCTGGTGGGGGTGGTGGAGCTAGGGAAGGGAGGCGTGTTACAGATAGTACAGAGGGACTTCACTATGGATCTGGTCCTTGTGGGGGAATCAGGTATGACTCTGACCCAACATGGATACACGGTGGCACTCGTAGATTATTTGGTGGTCAAGGAAAGGTTTCATGATAAAAATAGAATGGATGTAGATATTGACAAGGTGTACATAGTAGGGAGATATTCAGATTTGGTAGTGTCAGAAAAACCCGAGACTCAACGTCAGCTCTCCAGGGAATCGAGCTCTGGGAGACGTTCCTACGTACTCCGACTGATCACTAAGAGTGCTATGGGTGTTGTCAATACTGCAGTTAGCCCCCCATCTCCATGCTCACATGAAAAGTTCTTTATTGGGATGGCAGACATTGTGAAGGCTGACAGCGATGGAAAGTATGTAGATACCCGGCGTAGCTTAGGTGTCGAAGGAGTAACCTGGCGAAGATATGTCAAGTTCACCGGGGAGAATGCGAGTCTGTACCCACTGCTGGATTATGGCGATGAGCTTGAGCTCGTGGGGATGCCCGACACACCCGATCCTGAACACTTCATAAAACGAATTGATGCGTGCCACTGGCTGGACACTTATTCAACAATCATAAATGTCATCGAGCTGCCTCCCGGGACCCGCCTGGTGAAACGATCTTGTGAAGAAAGAAAATATTGGAATGAATTTAGCGTGGATTCGGCAGTACAAGTGTCATGGCAAGTTGTCACCGTCAAGGGCATTCTCACAGGCAAAGTATTTGTGGTTCCAACCTATCCTTCAGACACCAGTATACTTCCCCATAATCTCTGCAGTAAGTGTCACGTTGGTGTACCACATGGCTTGCAATTTCGGCTTGACATTACAGATGAACGAGACAGCAACATCAAGATGTGCCTCTATGTGTCTTGCTTGGCCTTCAATGTCAACAATGTGTATCCCATGTTTGCCATTCCTGGCCTGAAGATTATCGCTACTGATTTGAAGCGACATATTTCAAGAAGTACCAACCTTGTGTATTTCAAAAGCACAAACTTCACACGCATAATAATCCATTCCATCCCAGAGTTCAAAAAAACAGAAAAAGCTCTCAGCAATGCACCAGACCCGGGTCCCACCGACCTCACGGCTCCAGACACAAGTCCCGCTACAGGTCCCACTACAGGTCAGGCCCGGCAGTCTGCCTGTGTGCCTGCCACCCACCTCACAGGTCAGGCCCGGCAGTCTGCCTCTTTGTATCTTCCTCTAAGATCTGTTCCACTCCTGCCCAGCGAGTTTATAATAATTGCTAGTGTTATAAAGATCAGGTGTGGAAGTGTGGGCGTGGTGTGTGCTGCTTGTGGCAACACCCTGGCACACTGTACAGAGAGCTGTGTGAGGTGCTCCAAGAAAGATCCGGCTAAAATAATTGCCTCAGCAGAAGTAGAAGTTCATGATGGAACAGGCACTACTGCTCGTATCCTGTTGCAGGGCATCAGACAATTGGGAAATCTCTTCAACCTTCCGGGCAAAGACTATATCAAGCTTTGCAGTATGGTGACAGTGCAGTGCTTGCAAATGAATTATGCAGCTTCTAGGCCAGAATGTGACCAGCCGGAGAACTTAAGATATGAGACCTCCAAACTTTTCCGCCAGATGATTACTTCGGGAAGACTTTTCTATTCTTACAAAATTACGTGTCAAAAACGACCCTCTAATACTCACCTGTGTTCAGATATATCAGTGGTGAGGCCAGTGAAAGACAGGTTTGTGTTTCCTAAGTATAAAGCAAGGCTGTAATACTAATGTGTTCAAATATACCAGTGGTGTGGCCCATGAAAGACAGGTTTGTGTTTCCTAAGACACATACCTTACACATATCTGTTTCCTTACACACACACACACACAGATAGATAGATAGATAGATCACATTATTACACACACACACACACACACACACACAGTAACACAAAGGAATATAATAAAGCAATTACAGTTTTATCAAATCTTCAATAAACATTATGTTGGCAACACCAAAGTAAGCCATGGACATGCGGCAGATCTTGTGTTGTGACAGTCACCCTGGCAAGACCCTGTAACCCAATGGTTCCCAACTTTTTTTTGTCCCATTCCCCTTTTCCAGTCACTTTTCCACCTGTGGACCCCTACAACAAAATAGGCTAAGTCAGCAAAATAAATAAAAGATTTTTCTGCAAAAAAATGAATACGTTCATGTAAAATGCCTTGCACTGTTATGCTGATTAAGCTGTAGGCCTATTTATATGAAAACAGAACACGTTCTGTTCAGCAGACTTTTATATTTAAGTAAAATACATAAGAAAAATGTCATGTTATTGTTGTTATAGTTGTAGGTATTGTATGCAAAAGCTATCCTTATAATACTTGCCTTATTTTTGAGCTTGCAAGCACATGTATGAATAAAAGAAAGAAAAAAATTAACATAACCAAACACATCAGTTTCACTTTTTAAAAACAGCAATCTTAAAGTAATCGTCCAGACCCATTTTTTCTTTGCATGATTATGTTGAATGTTCAATCAAAATACCTAATCCACAAAAAATTATTCATTTCCACACCTTATTTCCCTAAAAACATGACTTGTAAAAAGCGCAGGAAAAACAACAGCCTCATTCCAGCCGTGGCGGGAAACATGCTGGTGACGTCACAGCAGGAAGCCTCCCAGCCCTGCCTGATACAGATACACGGAGACTCAGAAAAAAACATAGTACTGTACTTGAAGAATTTTGGGTGTTTCTGATAGATTTTTTTTGGGCATATATACTTGCATCCTTCATGGGCACAGCAAGAAAGCTGTACCTTTCCAGAGAGCTTAGCACCCATTTCCGACCTATTTGGCCAGGTTATGTGTGTGCAGCGCCGGTAAGAGGTGCGTGAAAGCCGCGCAGTGTGAAACACATTGTCTAGCCGCGCGGCTCTCACCCGCCTCTTACCGGCGCTGCACACACATAACCTGGCCAAATAGGTCGGAAATGGGTGCTAAGCTCTCTGGAAAGGTACAGCTTTCTTGCTGTACCCATGAAGGATGCAACTATATGCCATATCGCAAAACAAATCTATCAGAAACACCCAAAATTCTTCAAGTACTATGTTTTTTTCTGAGTCTCCGTGTATCTGTATCAGGCAGGGCTGAGAGGCTTCCTGCTGTGACGTCACCGAGCCATGGTGCGTCGTCTGCTGATCGCCAGTTGTGTTTTGAGAGCTCGGGGAATTTACAGATTTTGAATGCGGATCATTTAAAAACGGGTGACTGGATGCAAAAAGTGACAACTATTGTTGATATACTCGATCATGGCTATATTTTGACTGCATTAAATCAGGAATGATGAAATGGTCTGGACGATTACTTTAAGTATAACAAATTCACGTAACAGAATAGATATTCCCAAGATTTAAAGACAAATAAAAATATAATTATCAACAAGGTAGGTTATTGCACAGGTAGGTTGAAGCAAAAGGCAAAATAACTAAAACAACCAGATCACTTATTTTAGGATATGATTCCGTCATTGAACACCAGAAGCTAGACAAGGAGTTTGATTGGAACACATTCTTAGCTGTTGAATCGTGGATAAGCTCAATGAACTCTTCTTATGCGTCTTCTGACACATCATCAACCTGACATAAGAACAGATTTTTTGCTAATCCTGAATAGCAATATGAATTATGGTAATTATTGCACTTACTATTACCATGATAAATGAACGGTTATTAATTTTCTCTCATATTATTATATTCCAGTATAATAAATTAAAAAATAATTAGATTCTTAGAATATCTATGGACCCCTGAAAATTCTTCCATGGACCCCTTGGGGACCATGGACCCCTGGTTGGGAACCACTGCTGTAACCCCTTCACGCCCAGATCTTTCCTATGTTGTATGAAAATAGTCTGTTGTTGAGCCATAAAATATTGAGAAGTAACTGAATATTCCAAATTAATTAGTTGAAAAGGATACTAAGCAGGTCATATCTATTAAATATTGCTTATATTCACAAAATCGTTAAACCCCTTGAGACCCAGAACGTTATTTCCATTGTAATTTGGGTACCATTAGACAATTTTTAGTTAATATAAGCAATATTTAATAGATATGACCTGTTTAGTATCGTTGTCCACTAACTAATTTGGTATATTCAGATCAGTTACTTTTCGTAATTTTATGGATAACAACAGATTTTTTTTTATAGAAAAGATAAATCTGGGTGTGAAGGGGTTAATGGTACAGAAATTACAATGGAAATTACGTTCTGGGCCTCAAGGGGTTAGGCGCCTGTCTGCTAGTGTCCTGACAGGGAGGCGCCGGGACGCCCTTGGCTGGCGTGTTCATGGCACCAACAGCAGGAGTGACTTTATCTTTATTTATATTACTACCCTTCCCCCTGGCATCTCCTGCAAAGGGGAGGCGGGTAGTGTTACTGTGTGTGTCATGTTTTCCCGTAATGCATGGGTGGGTAATGGCCTCGGACGTTTGCAGTTCCCGGACCAGTGCTCCCCCCTATTAGTCCGGGAAAACGAGGGTTGTGTGTACTTATAATGTATGCAATGTTAATAATTGTAATGTATGTACTTATCATCACCTATACAAAATGTCTTGCCTGTGAGGGTTATTTGATGGTTTAAAAGAGACTTGAGTGACATGTATTGTGGCAGAGTGCAAGTTATTGATCAGAGGTAGAAAACAGTATTTCTTAATTCACACTTGTAATATCCTAATTATTTTTGTAGCCACTGACCAATGCTGAAAGACAGATTTGCATGAAAGGTCCATGAAAGACAGGTTTGTGTTTCCTGAGATACATACCTTACACATATATGTTTCCTTACACACACACACACACACACACACACACACACATAGATAGATCACATTATTACACACACACACACACACACACATAGATAGATAGATCACATTATTACACACACACACACACACACACACACACACAGATAGATAGATCACATTATTACACACACACACACACACACACACACACACACACACACACATAGATAGATAGATCACATTATTACACACACACACAAAGGAATATAATAAAGCAATTAGTTTTATCAAATCTTCAATAAACATTATGCTGGAAACACCAAAGTAAGCCATGGACACGTGGCAGATCTTGTGTTGTGACAGTCACCCTGGCAAGACCCTGTAACCCCTTCACGGCCAGATCTTTCCTATGTTGTATGAAAATAGTTGTTGAGCCATAAAATATTGAGAAGTAACTGAATATTCCAAATTAATTAGTTGAAAAGGATACTAAGCAGGTCATATTTATTAAATATTGCTTATACAGGGAGGTCCCGAAGATACGAGCAGTTAGGTTCCACCTGGCATACTCGTAAAGTGAAATCTCGTATAACGAAACACATAACTAATGGTAAAATATAGGTTTGGTTCCAGGACCTCATCAATTTAAAAAAAAAAAAAAAGACATGTTTTTCAAACTAAAATAAACTACAGCAAACACAACAAACACACAGCGTCTATATTACCCACACTGTACTACCTATTCTGTAGAAAAAGCATTCTGAAAGAGAAAATAGCACACAAAATAACATAACTGCACATTAATTAAACATAAAACATGCATAACAAGCAAAAAAGACATTGTACTGTAGGGGACGCCGCGTGATACAAGAGAAGATAGTGTAGGGGTCCCAAAGTTGGCGCCCCATACCTGCTAATTACCCCAAAAGGTCAGGCCACGCCATATGCTTAATTACCCTTCAGGTCACGCCTTGCTAGGGGTGACCTGACTGCAGTCCCAAGGTTGGGGCCGCACACCTGCTAATTACCCCTAAATGTCAGGCCGCGCCATATGCTTAATTACCCTTCAGGTCACGGCTTGTTAGGGGTGACCTGACTGGGGTCAACCAAATCCCCCTTTGTCCAGCCCGGGAGTGGTAGGGCGCCCATTTTGAACTTGAAAATTTTACTCGCCCCAGTTTGAATGTCGTATCATTGGATTTTCGATCTCGTATATTGAAAATAGACCCTAATTTACACATCTCGTATCATCGGATTATCGTATACCGAATGCTCTTATAACGGGACCTCCCTGTATTCACAAAATTGTTTAACCCCGTGGGACCCAGAACGTTATTTCCATTGTAATTTGGGTACCATTAGACAATTTTTAGCGAATAAAAGTAATATTTAATAGATATGACCTGTTTAGAATCGTTGTCCACTAACTAATTTGGTATATTCAATTCTGTTACTTTTCGTAATTTTATGGATAACAACATAGATTTTTTTTTATAGCAAAGATAAATCTGGGTGTGAAGAGGTTAATGGTACAGAAATTACAATGGAAATTACGTTCTGGGCCTCGAGGGGTTAGGCGCCTGTCTGCTAGTGTCCTGACAGGGAGGCGCCGGGATGCCCTTGGCTGGCGTGTTCATGGCACCAACAACAGGAGTGACTTTATTTTTATTTATATTACTACCCCTCCCCCTGGCATCTCCTGCAAAGGGGAGGCGGGTAGTGTTACTGTGTGTGTCATGTTTTCCCGTAATGCATGGGTGGGTAATGGTCTAGGACTGTTGCGATTCCCGGACGTTTGCGGTTCCCGGACCAGTGCTCCCCCCCTATTAGTCCGGGAAAACGAGGGTTGTGTGTACTTATAATGTATGCAATGTTAATAATTGTAATGTATGTACTTATCATCACCTATACAAAATGTCTTGCCTGTGAGGGTTATTTGATGGTTTAAAAGAGACTTGAGTGACATGTATTGTGGCAGAGTGCAAGTTATTTATCAGAGGTAGAAAACAGTATTTCTTAATTTACACTTGTAATATCCTAATTATTAGCCACTGACCAATGCTGACCAATATATTTTTGTAGCCACTGATAAATGCTGACGAATATATTTTTGTAGCCACTGATAAATGCTGATCAATATGTTTGTACTATAAGAAGTCCCCGTTTGGTATGTAAATGTGTTACTGAAATGGATCAACACCAAATGGTTCCCTTCACTCCATTCAATTCATGCCCTGCACAGTATTAGACCAGAAGGCGGATGCTACAAGAGAGAGAGAGATTAATTAATTAAGATAAGAAGGCCCTTTATGAACCAAGAGGCGAAGGTGGTTGAATGGTGGTGGTGGTGGCTTTAAGGGGAGGAACTAGGCATTTTCCCTTACATGTTTCCCCCTACAAGAGGCATCGCTTGCTGTGGTGTGCGGTGTTTAGTGATGAAACTAGAAAAAAAGGTTTAACCCCTTCACGCCCAGATCTTCCCTTTGCTATAAAAAATTGTTGTCAAGCCATGAAATTATGAAGTCACTTAATATACCAAATTAGTTAGTCGACAAGGATACTAAACAGGTCATATCTATAAAATATTGCTTATATTCACTAAAATTCGTCTAATGGTACCCAAATTACAATGAAAATAACGCTCTGGGTCTCAAGGGGTTAAGGCCACAACAACCCTAGCCAGGAGATCATAATAACATTGGAAATTCTTGTTTGGCAATGACAACATTATGAAGACCAAACAATTGATGTGTACATTTTGGCAGAGTAGAGAAAAGAATCCGTCTTGTCTTCCCTTCCCTTCTCCCTTCCCTTCCCTTCCCTTTGACACGTAATTTTGTAAGAATAGAAAAGTCTTCCCGAAGTAATCATCTGGTGGAAAAGTTTGGAGGTCTCATATCTTAAGTGCTTCCCGGCCTGGTCAACATTTCTGGCCCTAGAAGCTGCATAATCTTCATTGCAGAGCCACTGCCCTGCACAGTACTGCAGAAGCTTGCCTGTATATGTCTTTTGCCGGAATGTTTTAGCGATTTTTCCCAAATTGTCTGATGCCGTGCACAAGCAGACACGAGCAGCTGCCCTTCCATCATGACTTTCTACTTCTGCTGAGCAATTATTTTAACCGCTGGCGGATCTTTCTTGGAGCACTCACACAGACTGCTCGGCTACAGTGTGCCAGGCGATGTGGCCACCAGCAGTGCAACACCACGCCCACCTTCCACACTGATCTTTGTTACACACTAGCATTATTAACTCGCTGGGCAGGATGGAACGATCTTAGATGGAAGATACAAAGGCAGACTGCCGGGCCTGACTGTGGGTGGGTGGCAGGCACACAGGCAGACTGCCGGGCCTGACGCTGTGGGTGGGTGGCAGGCACACAGGCAGACTGCCGGGCCTGACCTGTGTGGTGGGTGGCAGGCACACAGGCAGACTGCCGGGCGTGACCTGTGTGGTGGGTGGCAGACACACAGGCAGACTGCCGGGCCTGAGCTGTGTGGTGGGTGGACAGGCACACAGGCAGACTGCCGGGCCTGACCTGTGAGGTGGGTGGCAGGCACACAGGCAGACTGCCGGGCCTGAGCTGTGGGTGGGTGGCAGACACACAGGCAGACTGCCGGGCCTGAGCTGTGTGGTGGGTGGCAGGCACACAGGCAGACTGCCGGGCCTGACCTGTGAGGTGGGTGGCAGACACACAGGCAGACTGCCGGGCGTGACCTGTGTGGTGGGTGGCAGACACACAGGCAGACTGCCGGGCCTGAGCTGTGTGGTGGGTGGCAGACACAGAGGCAGACTGCCGGGCCTGACCTGTGAGGTGGGTGACAGGCACACAGGCAGACTGCCGGGCCTGACCTGTGAGGTGGGTGGCAGGCATACAGGCAGACTGCCGGGCCTGAGCTGTGTGGTGGGTGGCAGACACAGAGGCAGACTGCCGGGCCTGACCTGTGAGGTGGGTGACAGGCACACAGGCAGACTGCCGGGCCTCACCTGTGAGGTGGGTGGCAGGCATACAGGCAGACTGCCGGGCCTGAGCTGTGTGGTGGGTGGCAGACACAGAGGCAGACTGCCGGGCCTGACCTGTGAGGTGGGTGACAGGCACACAGGCAGACTGCCGGGCCTGACCTGTGAGGTGGGTTGCAGACACACAGGCAGACTGTCGGGCCTGAGCTGTGTGGTGGGTGGCAGACACAGAGGCAGACTGCCGGCTGAGTGTTTGCAGAGCAACTGCGCCTGCTGTGGTGGGTGGCAGACACACAGGCAGACTGCCGGGCCTGACCTGTGAGGTGGGTGGCAGACTGCCGGGCCTGAGCTGTGTGGTGGGTGGCAGGCACACAGGCAGACTGCCGGGCCTGACCTGTGAGGTGGGTGGCAGGCATACAGGCAGACTGCCGGGCCTGACCTGTGAGGTGGGTGGCAGACACACAGGCAGACTGCCGGGCCTGAGCTGTGTGGTGGGTGGCAGGCACACAGGCAGACTGCCGGGCCTGACCTGTGAGGTGGGTGGCAGGCATACAGGCAGACTGCCGGGCCTGACCTGTGAGGTGGGTGGCAGGCACACAGGCAGACTGCCGGGCCTGAGCTGTGTGGTGGGTGGCAGACACAGAGGCAGACTGCCGGGCCTGAGCTGTGTGGTGGGTGGCAGACACAGAGGCAGACTGCCGGGCCTGACCTGTGAGGTGGGTGGCAGGCACACAGGCAGACTGCCGGGCCTGACCTGTGTGGTGGGTGGCAGACACAGAGGCAGACTGCCGGGCCTGACCTGTGTGGTGGGTGGCAGGCAAACAGGCAGACTGCCGGGCGTGACCTGTAGCGGGACTTGTGTCTGGAGCCGTGAGGTCGGTGGGACCCGGGTCTGGTGCATTGCTGAGAGCTTTTTCTGTTTTTTTTAACTCTGGGATGGAATGGATTATTATGCGTGTGAAGTTTGTGCTTTTGAAATACACAAGGTTGGTACTTCTTGAAATATGTCGCTTCAAATCAGTAGCGATAATCTTCAGGCCGGGAATGGCAAACAAGGGATACACATTGTTGACATTGAAGGTCAAGCAAGACACATAGAGGCACATCTTGATGTTGCTGTCTCGTTCATCTGTAATGTCAAGCCGAAATTGCAAGCCATGTGGTACACCAACGTGACACTTACTGCAGAGATTATGGGGAAGTATACTGGTGTCTGAAGGATAGGTTGGAACCGCAAATACTTTGCCTGTGAGAATGCCCTTGACGGTGACAACTTGCCATGACACTTGTACTGCCGAATCCACGCTAAATTCATTCCAATATTTTCTTTCTTACAAGATCGTTTCACCAGGCGGGTCCCGGGAGGCAGCTCGATGACATTTATGATAGTCGAATAAGTGTCCAGCCAGTGGCACGCATCAATTCGTTTTATGAAGTGTTCAGGATCGGGTGTCGGGCATCCCCACGAGCTCAAGCTCATCGCCATAATCCAGCAGTGGGTACAGACTCGCATTCTCCCCGGTGAACTTGACATATCTTCGCCAGGTTACTCCTTCGACACCTAAGCTACGCCGGGTATCTACGTACTTTCCATCGCTGTCAGCCTTCACAATGTCTGCCATCCCAATAAAGAACTTTTCATGTGAGCATGGAGATGGGGGGCTAACTGCAGTATTGACAACACCCATAGCACTCTTAGTGATCAGTCGGAGTACGTAGGAACGTCTCCCAGAGCTCGATTCCCTGGAGAGCGGACGTTGAGTCTCGGGTTTTTCTAACACTACCAAATCTGAATATCTCCCTACTATGTACACCTTGTCAATATCTACATCCATTCTATTTTTATCATGAAACCTTTCCTTGACCACCAAATAATCTACGAGTGCCACCGTGTATCCATGTTGGGTCAGAGTCATCCTGCTTCCCCCACAAGGACGAGATCCATAGTGAAGTCCCTCTGTACTATCTGTAACACGCCTCCCTTCCCTAGCTCCACCACCCCCACCAGCACACTCGGCTCCTTCAGTGTGGTGATAGCATACCTCCACCTCTCGGAACGGTTCTCCTGGTAGCTCGGTATCCAGGCGCCCGATGTCTGGTCTTGTGTCGAGGGTCTGATGGACGTTATTTTTGTCTGCTCGTGATAAATGTCCTTCAGTTGAGCAAGTTTAAAAGGCGCCACGAAGTCCTGGAAGAAAAATATTATACGTTTGTAAAAGCTACTACAAATATTTTCTATTTGTATGTATTATTTCTGTATGTAAAAATATTATACATTTGTAAAATCTACTACAATTATTTTCTATTTGTATGTATTATTTATGTACTGTATGTAAAAATTATACAGCAAATAAAATTTTAAAAGTCCCACAGGATTGCTACAGTATTCCTAGGTGTTTAGAAGTACAGTCAAACCTCGATATAACGGACTAAAGGGGGGGGAGGAGTGGTCCTTTAAAGGCTATCATTTGGCGTATAGCAATAAAATATTCATTGGTAAATAACCAAGAAAATTGCATATTCGTATATTCGTTGTCGTTTTCTCGACAACCCTGAGGTGTAAGAAACACAGTCTGCCGGCTCACCTGCGTGACTCCACACTGATGCACGGGCGCTAGAAAGTCCTGCACCAGGCAGCGCGCCTTCCCCTCCCCCACCATGCACCGCTGCTCGGCCGCCTTCAGGAGTGGCGACAGCAGGCAGGACACGGCAACATCACTTTCCCTGTATACAAAGAACATCAGAATATTTCAACTTTAACCCCTTGAGACCCAGAACGTAATTTCTATTGTATTTTGGCTACCATTACCATTATTATGTTCATGCCTGGGATATATTGAAAAACTAAGTTATTTAGACTTCTTGTTCCTACTCACTACTTATACAAACTCATTTTCTGTCCTGGAAATTAACCCTTGAGGCCCAGAACGTAATTTCTATTGATTGTATTTTGGCTACCATTAGATGATTTTCAGTGACTTTAAGCAATATTTTATAGATATGACCTGTTTAGTGTCCTTGTCGACTAGCCAATTTGGTATATTAAGTTACTTTTCGTAATTCTATGGCTAACAATATACAATTCTTTTATAGCAAAGGAAAGATCTGGGTGTGAAGGGGTTAAGAAAACTTTACATGAGGAAATACACCATGGTTTAGTATACTTTGTCTCTACGAGCTATAATTTTTCGGAAATCTAAATATCTTGATGCACCGACCTTGAGTGTGTGGCAGCTTCTTGAGTGACCCGGGCTGGCAGGAGAGTGGACAGCTGGCTCTTGAGTGCTATCAGCCAGGCGAGACCCTTGAAGTTGAGGTTAAGGGTCTGTACCCATTCAGTGATCAATGGGACTTCTTGTTCTCCTGACCGTGTATTTAAGGCAAATTTTCTGCTGTTGACAGATAGAAATGTGAAGTAGATTAATACACTGCAATTACCCCTTCAAACCCATAACGTTATTTCCATTGTAATTTGACCCCATTAGATGATTTTTAGTTAATATAAGCAATGTTTTTATAAATATAACCATAGATAACAGTAGAACTGGATGTGACACTCCGCAACTACGCACGCTGGACGCTGCAGTACTGGCCCCATGGTCAGTCTGCTGGCCCATTCACTTGCTGCATATGACTATCATATAGACTGGTTTATCAGTATATATGATATACTGTAATCTTCATAAATGTTTGTTCTATAGTATTATCAAATAAAAAACAGTAAAACACGCTAAAGAAATGCCATTACGAGACTCTGAAGAAATATGCATGAACTTAATTTTCGCTTCAACTCTTTGCCATTTAAAACTGCGAGTCAACTTTTATCATGAAGGGTATCAGTAGAAGCGCAATTTTATTAGCTTTCCATTGATATGTTTAGTTTTCTGATAAATGAATTAAAACCATGCATAAATTAGCGTTCAATAAATAAATAAAATCATCAATCGGGTAATTTTCCCTAGTGATGAGGATATTTATTTAGTTAACGCTAATTTATGCATGGTGCTAATTCATTTATCAGAAAATGAAATATATAAGTAAATAAATAACATCATCAATCGGGAAAATTACCCGATTGATGATTTTATTTATTATTTAGTTAACGCTAATTTATGCATGGTGGTAATTCATTTATCAGAAAACAAAATACATCAATGGAAAGCTAATGAAATTGCGCTTCTATTGATACCCTTCATGATAAAAGTTGACTCGCAAAGTTTTAATTAGCAGAATTGAATGCTCATGGATGGTTCATGCATATTTCTTCAGAGAATGGGATTTTTTTAGTGTATTTTACTGTTTTTTTATTTGATAATATTATAGAAACAAACATTTACGAAGATTACAGTACAGGGAGGTCCCGTTATACGAGCATTCGGTATACGAGAATCCGATGATACGAGATGTGTAAATTAGGGTCTATTTTCAATATACGAGATCGAAATTCCAATGATACTACATTCAAACTGGGGTGAGTAAAATTATAAAGTTCAAAATGCGCACTGTACCACTCCCTGGCTGGACAAAGGGAGATTTGGTTGACCCCAGTGAGGTCACCCCTAGCAAGCCGTGACCTGAAGGGTAATTAAGCATATGGTGCTGCCTGACATTTAGGGGTAATTAGCCAGGTGTGCGGCTCCAACTTTGGGACAGCAGTCAGGTCACCCCTAGCACGGCGTGACCTGAAGGGTAATTAAGCATATGGCCCGGCCTGACCTATAGGGGTAATTAGCAGGTGTGAGGCCCCAACCTGGGACCCCTACACTACCTTCTCTTGTATCACGCAGCGTCCCCTACATTACGACGTCTTTTTAGCTTGTTATGCATGTTATATGTTCAATTAATGTGCAGTTATGTTATTTTGTGTGCTATTTTCTCTTTCAGAATGCTTTTTCTACAGAATAGGTAGTACAGTGTGGGTAATATAGACGCTGTGTGTTTGTTGTGTTTGCTATAGTTTATTTTAGCTTCAAAAACATGTTTTTTTTTTTTTTTTCCCTTCTTTTTTTAATTGATGGGGTCCTGGAACCAAACCTATATTTTACCATTAGTTATGTGTTTCGTTATACGAGATTTCGCTTTACGAGTATGCCGGGTGGAACCTAAATGCTCGTATCTTCGGGACCTCCCTGTATATCATATATACTGATAAACCAGTCTATATGATAGTCATATGCAGCAAGTGAATGGGCCAGCAGACTGACCATGGGGCCAGTACTGCAGCGTCCAGCGCACATAGTTACGGAGTGTCACATCCAGTTCTACTGTTATCTATGATATAACCTGTTTAGTATCCTTGTCCACTAGCAAATTTGGTTTATTTAGTTACTTTTTGTAATTTTATGGCTAACAACATACAATTTTTTATAGCAAGGGAAAGATCTGGGTGTGAAGGGGTTAAGTTGTGATTCAAATAAATGTGTTACTACAGCAATGTCTAATTAGTGTGGCTGAAAGTATGGCACAGAGATGCATGTAAATACAAAACAAGATCATTTTGCCATGAATGCCAAAACATAAACACTTGAACATGTAAACATACTCCAAAAAATTCATAGACTCAGAAGTTCCGAGCCAGTTTTCCAGAAGAAAGAAATGCAGAATTCGCTAGACCCTGTAGTAACTATAGTCAATCTTTTTTATTATGGTCAAAATGCACTAAGGAAGCCACGCCCCCTGTCTGCCCTTCTATTCTATGGGGCAGCTGATTTGTGCACTCCTTGTATCATCACTACCAATCACAATATCTTCACTACTTAACAGTGCGTAACCACTGGACAGAGCAATCTTCACTACAGAGGGTGACAAAATACAAAATCCCTCTGTAGTGAAGATTGCTCTGTCCAGTGGTCACGTCGCTGTTAAGTAGTGAAGATATTGTGATTGGTAGTGATGATACGAGGAATGCACCAATCAGCTGCCCCGTAGAATAGAGGGGGAGGCAGGGGGCGTGGCTTCCTTACTGCATTTTGACCATAATAAAAAAAATAGACTATATAAGAAACATTTTGATCAATTTCTAAACTGCAAGACATTGATGACACTAGGTAACCCTTCTAATACTCATCTCTTGTTCACAATCAGGGTCTGGCCACAGCACACCAAGGCCTCTCCTGTTTCTTCCTTAAGGTGATGGCAGTTCAGGATCTTAATGGAGTCACCAACAGCCAAACACTTGTACATGTTGGAGTTTCTGGACGGGCTCAGTGTCTTTGTTTCTTTAGCCGGTGGACTTGTACAAGCCTCCATTCCTTCTCCTTCAGGACGCGGCATTTGTCCATTCCACAGCTTGCTGGTGACGTCCTTCAGGAATGTGATGTACAGTTTCATGCCGTTGCTGAGCAGGTAGATGCCAGCCTCTTCGTCAAGAACCTCAGCCACCTCACTCTGCAAATGCAAAACAATAAATGAAGTATCTAAGAACATAAGAAAATAAGGAAGCTACAAGAGGCCGTGAGACCTACATGAGGTAGTTCCTGTTCCTAAACACTACCTACATCCACCTTTCATCCCATCCATTAATTTATCTAGCCTCCCTTTAAAGCTCTCTAATGACTCCGCACTAGCTACCTGTCTACTGAGTCCATTCCAATCATTTACCACCCTATTTATGAACCATTTTTCCCTATTTCTTTTTTACATCTACGCTTTTCCAGCTTGAATCCGTTTCAGAACATAAGAACTGGAAGCGTATCATTGACCGTCTAACCTCATAAGACATTACGGGAAAATCTGACGTTAAACAGGAAGATGATGATGATAAGAACATAAGAAAATAAGGAAGCTACAAGAGGCTGCGAGACCTACACGTGGTAGTTCCTGTATTTGACTGCACATTTTCCTTCATGGCAAAGTTCTCCCATGTCACTCCTTAACAATGCATGTATTTACCTTTGTATGCGTCAACCTTGATGCCTATTGCTTGGTGTCTCATAGAAGTGTTGCCTTAATAAAAATAGTGTCTCACTCTATCATCTTCCCTTCTCTCAAAAAATGCCCTCCCACTCCCGCTGAGGACACAGTACACTATACATATATATATACAGGGAGGTCCCGTTATACGAGCATTCGGTATACGAGAATTCGATGATACGAGATGTGTAAATTAGGGTCTATTTTCAATATACGAGATCGAAAATCCAATGATACGACATTCAAACTGGGGTGAGTAAAATTATCAAGTTCAAAATGGGCGCCCTACTACTCCCAGGCTGGACATAGGGGGATTTGGTTAACCCCAATGAGGTCACCCCTAGCAAGCCGTGACCTGAAGGGTAATTAAGCATATGGAGCGGCCTGACATTTAGGGGTAATTAGCAGGTGTGCGGCCCCAACCTTGGGACCGCAGTCAGGTCACCCCTAGCAAGGCGTGACCTGAAGGGTAATTAAGCATATGGTGCGGCCTGACCTTTAGGGGTAATTAGCAGGTGTGCGGCCCCAACCTTGGGACCGCTACACTACCTTCTCTTGTATCACGCAGGGTCCCCTACATTACGACGTCTTTTTAGCTTGTTATGCATGTTATATGTTTAATTAATGTGCAGTTATGTTATTTTGTGTGCTATTTTCTCTTTCAGAATGCTTTTTCTACAGAATATGTAGTACAGTGTGGGTAATATAGACAGTGTGTGTTTGTTGTGTTTGCTATAGTTTATTTTAGCTTCAAAAACATGTCTTTTTTTTTTTCTTTTTTTAATTGATGGGGTCCTGGAACCAAACCTATATTTTACCATTAGTTATGTGTTTCGTTATACGAGATTTCGCTTTACGAGTATGCCAGGTGGAACCTAACTGCTCGTATCTTCGGGACCTCCCTGTATATATATATATATATATATATATACAGGTTGAAGTTCCCAAACTCGGCAACCTCGGGACCAGCGCCGAGCCGAGTAATGGAATTTTCCGACTTTTAGAACGTAGATAGTATATTAAGATGAAAAAAAACATGCAAAATTCAAAAGGTCAATTTTCTCAGAAATAGTTAACACATTATTCTTCCTTTTCTTTTCACTTCCACCAGTAGGTGTTTCTGGACGTTTGGGAGCCATAATACCAATAACAGACCTGTAGAAGTACACAAAATAACAGTGTACACAACTCTACAGTCACAACACCACTGAACAATAACAACAAACAAATCGGCGGGAGAAACCAAGCGGCCTAGTGTGGTGGCACCTATTGGTCGACCCGGCAACTACGCGCCGGGTTTTGGGTGTTCTGCCGTGTTTTGGAAAACCCGGAACCATAGCCGAGTTTTGGGTGTTGCCGAGTCTTGGGATGCCGAGTTTGGGAACTTCAACCTGTATACACAAAGGTGGGCACTAAACCGTTAATCCGTTAATCGTTAATTAACGAAGTTAACATTTTCGTTAACGATTTAACTTTTAAGTTAACTTTTTAAATCATTATCGGATTAATTAACTTTCATTACATTTAACTTCCCGTTAACTCAAGTCCGCTAACCTAAACATTTCATAAAAACCGGTAAACGTTTAAAAGTTTCTATTATTTTTATAATTTTAAAGTTTCTATTATTGCTGCCTTTTTGGGTGAGCAAGTGTTGGTGGACTTGTTCATCAAGTTCAACACAGCCATCCCCTCCAGTGCTGCAGTGGAGCGTTTGTTCTCTATGGGCAAGGACATCTTGAGGGCCAAGAGATCATCCCTGTCTGATGAAAACTTTGACATGCTACTTTTCATGAAGGGCAACATGCATCTCATGAACAAAATGGAGAACGAGAAGAAGAGAAAAAATTAAATTATGTATATATCGTGTTTTTCATTTTTTAATTTTTTATTTCTTTCGGCCACTTTATCAATATTTTTTTTTTGTTTAATACTAATATTGTGTTTCATTTAAGTTTTTTTTCACCCTTTTCTGGCTCTAAAAGCCTTTAAAACCTAAATCAGGGCCAAAACTATGAAATCAGCGTTTTTTTTATTTTTATAAAGTTAACTATAAAATCTGCCTTTTTTTTTTTAACTCTAAAGCAAAAAAAACTATAGTTTCTGGGTTCTAAAGCCCTTAAAAAAAACCATAAAGGCTGATTTTATAGTTTTGGCACTTTTCAAAGGTGTTTTTAGGTGGCTTTAGAGCAAAAACTGATTTTCTTTTTTTTCTAGAATAAAAATTAACGTTAACGGTTAATCAATAACTTCCGTTACATTTTTAAAGAATTAACTGATTAACGGTTATCGAAGTAAATTTTTTGGATAACGGATTAACGGTTAACGAAGTTAACTTTTTGATTAACGGTGCCCACCACTGTATATATATACACACATCCCTCGTTTTCCCGGATATCGGATTGGCCGGACAAAATCTGAGGTCCGGGGATATGTCAGAGTCCCGGACAAATGCCTGGTCCAGTCCGTAAATCGACAAAGTTGTCCGGCGGTCCGAGCATCTCCTGTCACCCCTGGTCAGTGTCCGCGCCTCCCGCCAGGTGGCAGCATGGTCAGCGGTCGTATTGTTTACATTTGGGCACAATAAACACACACGGTTCACCTGCACCGCCTCCGTCAGTCCCCTGACCCCCACTGCCCCTGGTGCAGGAACGTCTCTGAGACTATTGAACAATTTCTGCTGCAGTGTTCGCGCTTCCATTCCCACCGTGTAGTGCTACGCTCTTAACTCCTCACCCTGAATGGCGGAGGCGACTGGCGTCCATCCCTCCCGGCAACACGCTGTCATCCGCCTCACCTGTGCCTTCCTGAGGAAGACAGGTCAACTATAGCGCCTGTGATAGCATCATAGGACATCACCAGGGCTCATAGTGTTCCCCAAGGAATCCTCGCAGCCCTAAAAACAACAACAAAGTGACGTAAAAGTCCGCGGCGGGGTAGTTGATATTGGCGGTTGCCGGACAATAAATACTAGAGTAGGATAAACGTCCGGGGATGGGTAATGGCCTCGGACTTTTGTGATTCCCGGACGTTTGCGGTTCCCGGACCTGTGGTCCCCTCTATCAGTCCGGAAAAACAAGGTT
>JACEEZ010003045.1:130000-150000 GCA_016584305.1 Chionoecetes opilio
ATCAAGAGCTGTGGGGGCCCTGGGGCTCAGCTTGTGTGGGGGCCCTATATTCGCACGAAAATTAAGCACTTTTGTGGGTATTTTGAGGCCTATGTTTGGCAAAGAACTATTAATGCATAGACTGGTATTCAGAGATAAAGGATGAAACAGAGACAGGCAAATATGTTTTGGTTTTGTAAATTGCCAATGTTTTTAATATTACTGCTTAAAGCTAATATACATATGGTGGGGGCCCTTTTGGGCCCTTTTGGTGGGGGCCCTGGGGCTAGAGCCCCGGTAGCCCCCCCCTTAATCCGGCCCTGGACTGACACCCGTGATTAGAGGCTCATGTCGCCCCCTGTGTCCTCCCATGCACTCACAGTCAAAGGTGGAGTTAATGGACAGGGCATGTGGGTGTTCTTAGGCCACTCGACGGTGCAGAAAGATTTCAAGTGGATTTATGGGTCTCACTCGGGATCGAACTCGGGTCTTCGAGAACGCCACCCGGTGACGCTAACCACTCTGCTACCGCCTCACCTAAACTGCATCTCATGGTTTTCACTCGGCATATCATGCCCTCACAACTTCTTGTGTGAACATGTAAACAGAAAGTCGGCAAAAAATAATGTATCTCGGCATATTGATGTTATAACTGCATCTCTTCGCTTACACTCACTTACAGTTCACTGGTAAGTGTACAGTAAAAGCCTTATAACTCGGCACGATAGGGGCTCTGGCCCTTGCCGAGTTATTCAATGTGCTGAGTTATGCAATGTCTTCCTCTGATATGGGTTAAAAAAAAAAAAAAAAAAAAAAAAAAAAAAAAACTACTGTAAAAGCATAAGAACTACACTTACCAATGAACGGGTAGCAGCAGGCATGTAATCCAAGGAGGGGAGCCTTGTTGTAACATGTAGAAGATGTTAGGGGGACTCAAGTCGCATTTTAACACTGGTATCACTTTAATCACTTTATAATCACTACTCTATACTATATTGTATCGAGTGTACTGTACCTGTACAACCTAATTTTACATCACTTGAGCACTTAATTACTGCAACACTATGCCCTGTCCATTAACTCTACCTTCGACTGTGAGTGCCTGGGAGGACACAGGGGGGCGGCATGAGCCTCTAATCACAGGCGTCACTATAAGAATCCTGCCTGCGCCACCACGGGCGAGGGCCAACCATCACAGCCCTCGAGTGAGCCTCCAGGGCCTACCATCCCACCCATGGAGCTCACTGCCTACACTGATATAGGCATAGGTGTAAAAGAAAAAGAAAAAAAAAAAAAAAACTTGTCTTTGCCATGCCGAGTTATATCAAATTCCGAGTTATACAGTGCCGAGTTATAAGGCTTTTACTGTAGTTTTTATGCTTTTAATGTACTTTTTTTTTTTTTTTTTTTTTTTTTTTTTATAACCATATCGGAGAAGGACATTGCATAACTCGGCACATTGAATATCTCGGCAAGGGCCAGAGCCCCTATCGTGCCGAGTTATAAGGCTTTTACTGTATATGATATAGTGTAATCTTCGTAAATGTTTATTCTATAATATTATCAAATAAAAAAACAGTAAAACACAGTAAAAAAATCCCATTACGAGACCTGAAGAAATATGCATGAACTTAATAATATTCACTTCAACTCTTCGCCATTTAAAACTTTGCGAGTCAACTTTTATCATGAAGGGTATCAATAGAAGCGCAATTTTATTAGCTTTCCATTGGTGTATTTCGTTTTCTGATAAATGAATTACCACCATGCATAAATTAGCGTTAATAAATAAATAAAATCATCCATCGGGTAATTTTCCCGATTGATGATGTTATTTATTTACTTATATATTTCGTTTTCTGATAAATGAATTAGCACCATGTATAAATTAGCGTTAACTAAATAAATATCCTCATCACTAGGGAAAATTACCCGATTGATGATTTTATTTATTTATTGAACGCTAATTTATGCATGGTTTTAATTCATTTATCAGAAAACTAAACATATCAATGGAAAGCTAATAAAATTGCGCTTCTATTGATACCCTTCATGATAAAAGTTGACTCGCAAAGTTTTAAATGGCGAAGAGTTGAAGTGAATATTAAGTTCATGCATATTCCTTCAGTCTCGTAATGGCATTTCTTTAGCGTGTTTTACTGTTTTTTATTTGATAATATTATAGAACAAACATTTATGAAGATTACAGTATATCATATATACTGATAAACCAGTCTATATGAGTCATATGCAGCAAGTGAATGGGTCAGCAGACTGACCATGGGGCCAGTACTGCAGCGTCCAGCGTGCGTAGTTGCGGAGTGTCACATCCAGTTCTACTGTTATCTATGGTTATATTTATAAAAACATTGCTTATATTAACTAAAAATCATCTAATGGGGTCAAAATACAATGGAAATAACGTTATGGGTTTGAAGGGGTAATTGCAGTGTATTAATCTACTTCACATTTCTATCTGTCAATAGCAGAAAATTTGCCTTAAATACACGGTCAGGAGAACAAGAAGTCCCATTGATCACTGAATGGGTACAGACCCTTAACCTCAACTTCAAGGGTCTCGCCTGGCTGATAGCACTCAAGAGCCAGCTGTCCACTCTCCTGCCAGCCCGGGTCACTCAAGAAGCTGCCACACACTCAAGGTCGGTGCATCAAGATATTTAGATTTCCGGAAAATTATAGCTCGTAGAGACAAAGTATACTAAACCATGGTGTATTTCCTCATGTAAAGTTTTCTTAACCCCTTCACACCCAGATCTTTCCTTTGCTATAAAAGAATTGTATATTGTTAGCCATAGAATTACGAAAAGTAACTTAATACAGGTAGGTCCCAAAGATACGAGCAGTTAGGTTCCACCTGGCATACTCGTAAAGCGAAATCTCGTATAACGAAACACATACCTAATGGTAAAATATAGGTTTGGTTCCAGGACCCCATCAATTAAAAAAAAGAAGAAAAAAAAGACGTTTTTTTCAAGCTAAAATAAACTATAGCAAACACAACAAACACACAGCGTCTATATTACCCACACTGTACTACCTATTCTGTAGAAAAAGCATTTTGAAAGAGAAAATAGCACACAAAATAACATAACTGCACATTAATTAAACATAAAACATGCATAACACTCACAAGTGGTAATGTTGTGTGGGGAGACAGGAAGCTGGCAAGTAGCCAGCTTGGAGTCCCTGTTTTCTCTCTCAGAGGCTCGAGGGAAAACAGGCGTGACTGCGTTTGCAGGGATGACTGGGTTAGAGTTCTTCCTCCTTCCCTTGATCACTTGAGCTCCCTTCACACATTCCATAATCGAGCCACGATAGCGCCACCAATTTGATTATTGACGCTATCGTGAAATTTGTCCACGATAAACGCAGACCACGATAGCCTCACAACAATGTCACGCTGCCTGTACGTATGTGTCATGACGGTCGTGAGATGGTCACGATGGAGTCGTGACAGCTGTAAGACAATGTCACGAATGGAAAATCAATGGTCATTTTGTCGTCACGATAGAGTTACGATAACCATGACAGTGCCATGAACGTATCACGATAACGTCAACAGCCATGCCTCATGCAACATGCCTCACACGTGGGTGTGTGTTGCCATGGTGATGGAGAAGGAATGGGCCGGGCCTAGAGATGAAGGTGGGAGAAACAGGGTTGTGTTGGTAATGGAGAAGGGGGGAAACGGGGGAGGGGGGGTTGTAATAAAGAAGGGGGTGATGGTGTTGGTGGGGAAACGGGGGGTGGGGTTTGGGGATGGAGAAGGCGTTGTTGGGGGTGTGAGTGGTTAAAACGGGGGTGGATCCACCACCCACCCCCTACTCCCTACTCCCTTCCCCCATCACAACGTGGTCATGGGAGTAGGGGTAGGGAGTAGAGGGTGGGTGGCATCACCACGTGGTCATGGGAGTAGGGGGAAGGGAGTAGAGGGTGGGTGGAGGTGAATGAGAAAGGGGGGAGAAGGCGGAAGGGTGTGCAAAAAAGGGGGGGAGGTAGGATTGAAGACTCGAGAGGGTAGGGTAGGTAAGGGACAAGGGAGGGATGCGCAGACCTCTTCCACTGCCCACAAACTCGTCTCTGCGCATCTGAATCATTGTACATCGTCCAGGATGTGAATTTTTGTAGGCCACATTGTCGTACCGAGCCACCAGAATTATCATATTTTCAGATTGGTTATCGTACAACCTTAGGTAAAATCCTATAGTCAGTAAATTACTTTATAATATTAGTAAATAACTTGTAATTTACTTCAGAAAATAACTTGTAATTTACTTTAGTAAATAACTTGGTCATTTTACTCACCCCAGTTTGAATGTCGTAGCATTGGATTTTCGATCTCGTATATTGAAAATAGACCCTAATTTACACATCTCGTATCATCGGATTCTCGTATACCGAATGCTCGTATAACGGGACCTCCCTGTATACCAAATTGGCTAGTCGACAAGGACACTAAACAGGTCATATCTATAAAATATTGCTTATAGTCACTAAAAATCATCTAATGGTAGCCAAAATACAATCAATAGAAATTACGTTCTGGGCCTCAAGGGTTAATTTCCAGGACAGAAAATAAGTTTGTATAAGTAGTGAGTAGGAACAAGAAGTCTAAATAACTTCCTTTTTCAATATATCCCAGGCATGAAAATAATAATGGTAATGGTAGCCAAAATACAATAGAAATTACGTTCTGGGTCTCAAGGTGTTAAAGTTGAAATATTCTGATGTTCTTTGTATACAGGGAAAGTGATGCTGCCGTGTCCTGCCTGCTGTCGCCACTCCTGAAGGCGGCCGAGCAGCGGTGCATGGTGGGGGAGGGGAAGGCGCGCTGCCTGGTGCAGGACTTTCTAGCGCCCGTGCATCAGTGTGGAGTCACGCAGGTGAGCCGGCAGACTGTGTTTCTTACACCTCAGGGTTGTCGAGAAAACGACAACGAATATACGAATATGCAATTTTCTTGGTTATTTACCAATCAATATTTTTTTGCTATACGCCAAATGATAGCCCTTGATTTACTTCATATTTACTTCTCTATACATGTTGCACTTATTTGCCATAGTTTTTTAGTTATTAAAAAAAGCGTGATTAAAAAAAAATAAAGGCTTGCAACAAAATCAAGCCCTTGCAAAATTTGCAATATTTTTTGAAAAATAGATTTGCTTGAAAATTAGTTCCTAGCAATTTTCGGGCATGCTAAACACGAATCTGGAGTCAGTTTTCAGTTACAATGATTAGAAGTCCCTATTTCAATCTATTCACAATGACATGATACTTCCAGATATTCCTTAAAAACCACAAATTAGACAAAACTTACTACAAGACATAAAAATGATAGAAAATGCTAGATTAATCATTACTTCAATACAACGATCAGTATTAGTATTTTCAGTATTATTATTATTATTAATCCTTATTTGAGCCACCCATGCGATTGTCAAAGTACAGTCAAACCTCAATATAACGGACTTCGGATGTAACGGACTCCTCCATTTGCGTGACAAAATTTGCTGGCAATATTTTTTGTAGTTTTTTTTTTACGTTGTAGCCTATAGTGCCTGTAGGCATATGGAGAGTCTTGATGTTGGTCGAACTCGAATAGTGACTATTAGTGTTATGGCGTGGCCGCTTCTACACTCTCCCTGTCACCTCAACACCCTAAATCACCCTTATCTAAGGTGACACGCAGTGCTACTGACCTAAATAGTGACACGTGTAAAGAACTATACTTCACAACCATATAATATATATAATAATGGGCATTAGTCATGATAATAAGCAATACCTTTGGAAGCCATGGCTGAATCTGGCTCGTTGTTTACCTTTCACATTTTTCAGCTTGAGCTTGACTAGGTACACGGTCTGGTTGTGTTTGTGATTATTTCTCATTTATTTCACGTGTAGGAGCGGACCAAATTCAGCATGTAGTGCCATTCACTGTTCACCTCCCAACATAGCTACACAGTCTGGTTGTGTTTGTGATTATTTCTCATTTATTTCACAATTTTCCCGTTTTTTTCATATATTTTTCCATCCCTGGAAAAATACCCTCGCTATAACGGACAATCGGCTTTAAAGGACCACTCCTCACCCCCTTTAGTCCGTTATATCGAGGTTTGACTGTACTTCTAAACACCTAGGAATACTGTAGCAATCCTGTGGGACTTTTAAAATTTTATTTGCTGTATAATTTTTACATACAGTACATAGATAATACATAATAGAAAATAATTGTAGTAGATTTTACAAATGTATAATATTTTTACATACAGAAATAATACATACAAATGGAAAATATTTGTAGTAGATTTTACAAACGTATATTTTTCTTCCAGGACTTCGTGGCGCCTTTTAAACTTGCTCAACTGACTTTTAAACTTGCTCAACTGAAGGACATTTATCACGAGCAGACAAAAAGAACGTCCATCAGACCCTCGACACAAGACCAGACATCGGGCGCCTGGATCCCGAGCTACCAGGAGAACCATTCAGAGAGGTGGAGGTATGCTATCACCACACTGAAGGAGCCGAGTGTGCTGGTGGGGGTGGTGGAGCTAGGGAAGGGAGGCGTGTTACAGATAGTACAGAGGGACTTCACTATGGATCTCGTCCTTGTGGGGGAAGCAGGTATGACTGACACAATATGGATACACGGTGGCACTCTTAGATTATTTGGTGGTCAAGGAAAGGTTTCATGATAAAAATAGAATGGATGTAGATATTGACAAGGTGTACATAGTAGGGAGATATTCAGATTTGGTAGTGTTAGAAAAACCCGAGACTCAACGTCCGCTCTCCAGGGAATCGAGCTCTGGGAGACGTTCCTACGTACTCCGACTGATCACTAAGAGTGCTATGGGTGTTGTCAATACTGCAGTTAGCCCCCCATCTCCATGCTCACATGAAAAGTTCTTTATTGGGATGGCAGACGGCGATGGAAAGTACGTAGATACCCGGCGTAGCTTAGGTGTCGAAGGAGTAACCTGGCGAAGATATGTCAAGTTCACCGGGGAGAATGCGAGTCTGTACCCACTGCTGGATTATGGCGATGAGCTTGAGCTCGTGGGGATGCCCGACACCCGAGCCTGAACGCTTCATAAAACGAATTGATGCATGCCACTGGCTGGACACTTATTCAATAACCATAAATGTCATCGAGCTGCCTCCCGGGACCCGCCTGGTGAAACGATCTTGTGAAGAAAGAAAATATTGGAATGAATTTAGCGTGGCTTCGGCAGTACAAGTGTCATGGCAAGTTGTCACCGTCAAGGGCATTCTCACAGGCAAAGTATTTGCGGTTCCAACCTATCCTTCAGACACCAGTATACTTCCCCATAATCTCTGCAGTAAGTGTCACGTTGGTGTACCACATGGCTTGCAATTTCGGCTTGACATTACAGATGAACGAGACAGCAACATCAAGATGTGCCTCTATGTGTCTTGCTTGACCTTCAATGTCAACAATGTGTATCCCTTGTTTGCCATTCCCGGCCTGAAGATTATCGCTACTGATTTGAAGCGACATATTTCAAGAAGTACCAACCTTGTGTATTTCAAAAGCACAAACTTCACACGCATAATAATCCATTCCATCCCAGAGTTCAAAAAAACAGAAAAAGCTCTCAGCAATGCACCAGACCCGGGTCCCACCGACCTCACGGCTCCAGACACAAGTCCCGCTACAAGTCACGCCCGGCAGTCTGCCTGTTTGCCTGCCACCCACCACACAGGTCAGGCCCGGCAGTCTGCCTCTGTGTCTGCCACCCACCACACAGCTCATGCCCGGCAGTCTGCCTGTGTGTCTGCCACCCACCTCACAGGTCAGGCCCGGCAGTCTGCCTGTATGCCTGCCACCCACCTCACAGGTCAGGCCCGGCAGTCTGCCTGTGTGCCTGCCACCCACCACACAGCTCAGGCCCGGCAGTCTGCCTGTGTGTCTGCCACCCACCACACAGGTCAGGCCCGGCAGTCTGCCTGTGTGTCTGCCACCCACCACACAGCTCAGGCCCGGCAGTCTGCCTGTGTGTCTGCCACCCACCACACAGGTCAGGCCCGGCAGTCTGCCTGTGTGCCTGCCACCCACCTCACAGGTCAGGCCCGGCAGTCTGCCTCTTTGTATCTTCCTCTAAGATCTGTTCCACTCCTGCCCAGCGAGTTTATAATAATTGCTAGTGTTATAAAGATCAGGTGTGCAAGTGTGGGCGTGGTGTGTGCTGCTTGTGGCAACACCCTGGCACACTGTACAGAGAGCTGTGTGAGGTGCTCCAAGAAAGATCCGGCTAAAATAATTGCCTCAGCAGAAGTAGAAGTTCATGATGGAACAGGCACTACTGCTCGTATCCTGTTGCAGGGCATCAGACAATTGGGAAATCTCTTCAACCTTCTGGGCAAAGACTATATCAAGCTTTGCAGTATGGTGACAGTGCAGTGCTTGCAAATGAATTATGCAGCTTCTAGGCCAGAATGTGACCAGCCGGGGAACTTAAGATATGAGACCTCCAAATGATTACTTCGGGAAGACTTTTCTATTCCTACAAAATTACGTGTCAAAGGGAAGGGAAGGGAAGGGAGAAGGGAAGGGAAGACAAGACGGATTCTTTTCTCTACTCTGCCAAAATGTACACATCAATTGTTTGGTCTTCATAATGTTGTCATTGCCAAACAAGAATTTCCAATGTTATTATGATCTCCTGGCTAGGGTTGTTGTGGCCTTAACCCCTTGAGACCCAGAGCGTTATTTTCATTGTAATTTGGGTACCATTAGACGAATTTTAGTGAATATAAGCAATATTTTATAGATATGACCTGTTTAGTATCCTTGTCGACTAACTAATTTGGTATATTAAGTGACTTCATAATTTCATGGCTTGACAACAATTTTATAAACAAAGGGAAGATCTGGGCGTGAAGGGGTTAAACCTTTTTTCTAGTTTCATCACTAAACACCGCACACCACAGCAAGCGATGCCTCTTGTAGGGGGAAACATGTAAGGGAAAATGCCTAGTTCCTCCCCTTAAAGCCACCACCACCACCATTCAACCACCTCGCCTCTTGGTTCATAAAGGGCCTTCTTATCTTCATTAATTAATCTCTCTCTCTCTTGTAGCATCCGCCTTCTGGTCTAATACTGTGCAGGGGATGAATTGAATGGAGTGAAGGGAAAACCATTTTGTGTTGATCCATTTCAGTAACACATTTGCATACCAAACGGGGACTTCTTATAGTACAAACATATTGGTCAGCATTTTATCAGTGGCTACAAAAATATATTCGTCAGCATTATCAGTGGCTACAAAAATTATTGGTCAGCATTGGTCAGTGGCTACAAAAAATAATAGGATATTACAAGTGTAAATTAAGAAATACTGTTTCTACCTCTGATCAAAAACTTGCACTCTGCCACAATACATGTCACTCAAGTCTCTTTTAAACCATCAAATAACCCTCACAGGCAAGACATTTTGTATAGGTGATGATAAGTACATACATTACAGTTATTAACATTGCATACATAATAAGTACACACAACCCTCGTTTTCCCCGGACTAATAGGGGGGGGCATGGCCCGGGGAAAACCAAACCCACCCCAACCCACCCATGAACGGGAAAAACAACACAGTAACCACCCCCTCCCCTTGAGGAGATGCCAGGGGGAAGGGTTTTAATATAAATAAGATAAAGTCATCCTGTGTTGGTCCCTGAACACCCCACCCCAGGGCGCCCGGGCCCCTCCCTGTCGGGACACTAGCAGACAGGCGCCCCCCCCCTTTGGGGCCCCAGAATGTAATTTCCATTGTAATTTCTGTACCATTAACCCCTTCACACCCAGATTTATCTTTGTTATAAAAAAAAATTATGTTGTTATCCATAAAATTACGAAAAGTAACAGTACTGAATATACCAAATTAGTTAGTGGACAACGATACTAAACAGGTCACATCTATGAAATATTGCTTATATTCACTAAAAATTATCTAATGGTACCCAAATTACAATGGAAAAAACGTTCTGGGTCTCAAGGGGTTAAACGATTTTGTAAATATAAGCAATATTTAATAGATATGACCTGCTTAGTATCCTTTTCAACTACTTAATTTGGAATATTCAGTTACTTCTCAATATTTTATGGCTCAACAACAGACTATTTTCATACAACATAGGAAAGATCTGGGCATGAAGGGGTTACAGGGTCTTGCCAGGGTGACTGTCACAACACAAGATCTGCCGCGTGTCCATGGCTTACTTTGGTGTTTCCAACATAATGTTTATTGAAGATTTGATAAAACTAATTGCTTTATTATATTCCTTTGCGTGCGTGCGTGCGTGCGTGCGTGCGTGCGTGCGTGCATGGGTGGGTGGGTGTGTAAGGAAACAGATATGTGTAAGGTATGTGTCTTAGGAAACACAAACCTGTCTTTCATGGGCCACACCACTGGTATATTTGAACACATTAGTATTACAGCCTTGCTTTATACTTAGGAAACACAAACCTGTCTTTCACTGGTCTCACCACTGATATATCTGAACACATGTGAGTATTAGAGGGTCGTTTTTGACACGTAATTTTGTAAGAATAGAAAAATCTTCCCGAAGTAATCATCTGGCGGAAAAGTTTGGAGGTCTCATATCTTAAGTTCCCCGGCTGGCCACATTCTGGCCTAGAAGCTGCATAATTCATTTGCAAGCACTGCACTGTCACCATACTGCACAAGAGTTGGAGCCAGCAGTCACCGCCTACCGGAGCTCCTGGCTGGGATAACAAGCCAACCCCCATGGCAGCGGGCCGGGCAGCCCCCTCATGGCCACTCTTCCCCCTCATCCCTGACGCGTAGCAGCCTGCTGCGCCCCCCCCCACACAGAGAGTGTATCCTGCTGAGTGCCCCGCACTCCTCGTCAGGATGGACAAGCCAGTCCTCGTGCCGCACGCCAGCAGCACGGACACTCTCCTCTCTTCCGGGAACGGCGAGTGTAGCCATGCCCCTCGCCTCCCGTCTTTTTGCCCGCAGCCTAGCGCCGCCGCGCTGCCGCACTAGGCTGCCACCGATCAACGCACTCCACCTCTGCGACATCAAAGCATCTCTCTGACGGGCTCAAGCTAGCCCGTGGTCCTCCCCTGCTGGAGGCCCGAGACACAAACAAACCATACTGCAAAGCTTGATATAGTCTTTGCCCGGAAGGTTGAAGAGATTTCCCAATTGTCTGATGCCCTGCAACAGGATACGAGCAGTAGTGCCTGTTCCATCATGAACTTCTACTTCTGCCGAGGCAATTATTTTAGCCGGATCTTTCTTGGAGCACCTCACACAGCTCTCTGTACAGTGTGCCAGGGTGTTGCCACAAGCAGCACACACCACGCCCACACTTCCACACCTGATCTTTATAACACTAGCAATTATTATAAACTCGCTGGGCAGGAGTGGAACAGATCTTAGAGGAAGATACAAAGAGGCAGACTGCCGGGCCTGACCTGTGAGGTGGGTGGCAGGCATACAGGCAGACTGCCGGGCCTGACCTGTGAGGTGGGTGGCAGACACACAGGCAGACTGCCGGGCCTGACCTGTGAGGTGGGTGGCAGACACACAGGCAGACTGCCGGGCCTCACCTGTGTGGTGGGTGGCAGGCATACAGGCAGACTGCCGGGCCTGACCTGTGTGGTGGGTGGCAGACACACAGGCAGACTGCCGGGCCTGACCTGTGTGGTGGGTGGCAGGCATACAGGCAGACTGCCGGGCCTGACCTGTGAGGTGGGTGGCAGACACACAGGCAGACTGCCGGGCCTGACCTGTGTGGTGGGTGGCAGACACACAGGCAGACTGCCGGGCATGAGCTGTGTGGTGGGTGGCAGGCACACAGGCAGACTGCCGGGCCTGACCTGTGAGGTGGGTGGCAGGCACACAGGCAGACTGCCGGGCCTGACCTGTGAGGTGGGTGGCAGGCACACAGGCAGACTGCCGGGCCTGACCTGTGAGGTGGGTGGCAGGCACACAGGCAGACTGCCGGGCCTGACCTGTGAGGTGGGTGGCAGGCACACAGGCAGACTGCCGGGCCTGACCTGTGAGGTGGGTGGCAGGCACACAGGCAGACTGCCGGGCCTGACCTGTGAGGTGGGTGGCAGGCAAACTGGCAGACTGCCGGGCGTGACCTGTAGCGGGACTTGTGTCTGGAGCCGTGAGGTCGGTGGGACCCGGGTCTGGTGCATTGCTGAGAGCTTTTTCTGTTTTTTTGAACTCTGGGATGGAATGGATTATTATGCGTGTGAAGTTTGTGCTTTTGAAATACACAAGGTTGGTACTTCTTGAAATATGTCGCTTCAAATCAGTAGCGATAATCCTCAGGCCAGGAATGGCAAACAAGGGATTAACATTGTTGACATTGAAGGCCATGCAAGACACAGAGGCACATCTTACATGTTGCTGTCTCGTTCATCTGTAATGTCAAGCCGAAATTGCAAGCCATGTGGTACACCAACGTGACACTTACTGCAGAGATTATGGGGAAGTATACTGGTGTCTGACGGATAGGTTGGAACCGCAAATACTTTGCCTGTGAGAATGCCCTTGACGGTGACAACTTGCCATGACACTTGTACTGCCGAAGCCACGCTAAATTCATTCCAATATTTTCTTTCTTCACAAGATCGTTTCACCAGGCGGGTCCCGGGAGGCAGCTCGATGACATTTATGATTGTTGAATAAGTGTCCAGCCAGTGGCACGCATCAATTCGTTTTATGAAGTGTTCAGGATCGGGTGTCTGGCATCCCCACGAGCTCAAGCTCATCGCCATAATCCAGCAGTGGGTACAGACTCGCATTCTCCCCGGTGAACTTGACATATCTTCGCCAGGTTACTCCTTCGACACCTAAGCTACGCCGGGTATCTACGTACTTTCCATCGCCGTCTGCCATCCCAATAAAGAACTTTTCGTGTGAGCATGGAGATGGGAGGCTAACTGCAGTATTGACAACACCCATAGCACTCTTAGTGATCAGTCGGAGTACGTAGGAACGTCTCCCAGAGCTCGATTCCCTGGAGAGCGGATGTTGAGTCTCGGGTTTTTCTAACACTACCAAATCTGAATATCTCCCTACTATGTACACCTTGTCAATATCTACATCCATTCTATTTTTATCATGAAACCTTTCCTTGACCACCAAATAATCTAAGAGTGCCACCGTGTATCCATATTGTGTCAGTCATACCTGCTTCCCCCACAAGGACGAGATCCATAGTGAAGTCCCTCTGTACTATCTGTAACACGCCTCCCTTCCCTAGCTCCACCACCCCCACCAGCACACTCGGCTCCTTCAGTGTGGTGATAGTCTACCTCCACCTCTCGGAACGGTTCTCCTGGTAGCTCGGGATCCAGGCGCCCGATGTCTGGTCTTGTGTCGAGGGTCTGATGGACGTTCTTTTTGTTTGCTCGTGATAAATGTCCTTCAGTTGAGCAAGTTTAAAAGGTGCCACGAAGTCCTGGAAGAAAAATATTATACGTTTGTAAAATCTACTACAAATATTTTCTATTTGTATGTATTATTTCTGTATGTAAAAATATTATACATTTGTAAAATCTACTACAATTATTTTCTATTTGTATGTATTATTTATGTACTGTATGTAAAAATCATACAGCAAATAAAATTTTAAAAGTCCCACAGGATTGTTACAGTATTCCTAGGTTTTTAGAAGTACTTTGACAATCGCATGGGTGGCTCAAATAGGGATTAATAATAATAATACTGAAAATACTAATACTGACAGTTGTATTGAAGTAATGATTAATCTAGCATTTCTTATCATATTTTTATGTCTTGTAGTAAGTTTTGTCTAATTTGTGATTTTTAAGGAATATCTGGAAGTATCATATTGTGAATTGGCTGAAATAGGGACTTTTCATCATTGTAACTGAAAACTGACTCCAGATCCGTGTTCAGCATTCCCGAAAATTGCTAGGAACTAATTTTCAAGCAAATCTATTTTTCAAAAAATATTGCAAATTTTGCAAGGTAAATGCCTTGATTTTTTTTTTAATCTCATTTTTTTTAATAACTAAAATACTATGGCAAATAAGTAAATAAATAACATCAATCGGGAAAATTACCCGATTGATGATTTTATTTATTTAGTTCACGCTAATTTATGCATGGTGGTAATTCATTGATCAGAAAACAAAATACATCAATGGAAAGCTAATAAAATTGCGCTTCTATTGATACCCTTCATGATAAAAGTTGACTCGCAAAGTTTTAATTAGCAGAGTTGAATGCTCATGGATGGTTCATGCATATTTCTTCAGTCTCGTAATGGGATTTTTTTAGTGTGTTTTACTGTGTTTTATTTGATAATATTATAGAACAAACATTTACGAAGATTACAGTATATCATATATACTGATAAACCAGTCTATATGATAGTCATATGCAGCAAGTGAATGGGCCAGCAGACTGACCATGGGGCCAGTACTGCAGCGTCCAGCGCACATAGTTACGGAGTGTCACATCCAGTTCTACTGTTATCTATGATATAACCTGTTTAGTATCCTTGTCCACTAGCAAATTTGGTTTATTTAGTTACTTTTTGTAATTTTATGGCTAACAACATACAATTTTTTATAGCAAGGGAAAGATCTGGGTGTGAAGGAGTTAAGTTGTGATTCAAATAAATGTGTTACTATAGCAATGTCTAATTACTGTGGCTGAAAGTATGGCACAGAGATGCATGTAAATACAAAACAAGATCATTTTGCCATGAATGCCAAAACATAAACACTTGAACATGTAAACATACGCCACAAATTCATAGACTCAGAAGTTCCGAGCCAGTTTCCCAGAAGAAAGAAATGCAGAATTCGCTAGACCCTGTAGTAACTATAGTCAATTTTTTTTATTATGGTCAAAATGCACGAAGGAAGCCACGCCCCCTGTCTGCCCTTCTATTCTATGGGGCAGCTGATTTGTGCACTCCTTGTATCATCACTACCAATCACAATATCTTCACTACTTAACAGTGCGTAACCACTGGACAGAGCAATCTTCACTACAGAGGGTGACAAAATACAAAATCCCTCTGTAGTGAAGATTGCTCTGTCCAGTGGTCACGTCGCTGTTAAGTAGTGAAGATATTGTGATTGGTAGTGATGATACGAGGAATGCACCAATCAGCTGCCCCGTAGAATAGAGGGGGAGGCAGGGGGCGTGGCTTCCTTACTGCATTTTGACCATAATAAAAAAAATAGACTATATAAGAAACATTTTGATCAATTTCTAAACTGCAAGACATTGATGACACTAGGTAACCCTTCTAATACTCACCTCTTGTTCACAATCAGGGTCTGGCCACAGCACACCAAGGCCTCTCCTGTTTCTTCCTTAAGGTGATGGCAGTTCAGGATCTTAATGGAGTCGCCAACAGCCAAACACTTGTATATGTTGGAGTTTCTGGACGGGCTCAGTGTCTTTGTTTCTTTAGCCGGTGGACTTGTACAAGCCTCCATTCCTTCTTCATGACGCAGCATTTGTCCATTCCACAGCTCGCCGGTGACGTCCTTCAGGAATGTGATGTACAGTTTCATGCCGTTGCTGAGCAGGTAGATGCCAGCCTCTTCGTCAAGAACCTCAGCCACCTCACTCTGCAAATGCAAAACAATAAATGAAGTATCTAAGAACATAAGAAAATAAGGAAGCTACAAGAGGCCGTGAGACCTACACGAGGTAGTTCCTGTTACTAAACACTACCTACATCCACCTTTCATCCCATCCATTAATTTATCTAGCCTCCCTTTAAAGCTCTCTAATGACTCTGCACTAGCTACCTGTCTACTGAGTCCATTCCAATCATTTACCACCCTATTTATGAACCATTTTTTCTTATTTCTTTTTTACATCTACGCTTTTCCAGCTTGAATCCGTTTCAGAACATAAGAATTGGAAGCGTATCATTGACCGCCTAACCTCATATGACATTACGGGAAAATCTGACGTTAAAACAGGAAGATGATGATAAGAACATAAGAAAATAAGGAAGCTACAAGAGGCTGCGAGACCTACACGTGGTAGTTCCTGTATTTGACTGCACATTTTCCTTCATGGCAAAGCTCTCCTATGTTACTCCTTAACAATGCATGTATTTACCTTTGTATGCGTCAACCTTGATGCCTATTGCTTGGTGTCTCATAGAAGTGTTGCCTTAAGGGGATCGTTCAGTGAAACTTGAAATATGGCTCCGATCCCATTGAGATTTTTACACGATAAACTACATTATGCAGCATTCCTGGCCAAGTTTGAAGACGATAGAATTCTTACTTTGTTTACACGAATATTTTTTTATTAAATTTGGGCGTTTTTTTGCAAACTTTAATTTCTATCTTCTTCCTCATAAATGATCATATATCAATTTGCTTTATACCACTCGATAACACAATCACTCTTCTACATTTTGCAGTATGATTTTAGCTGTCACAGTGAAATTGGATTTTTAGCATTTTTTTTTCATGTACTGAATTTTACCATAGATTTTCTCGTTATTAATGTTGCGTGCATTTTGGAGCAATGAACATACTACAAAAACTGCCTATTGCATGCTTCTGTCAAATGCTTCAATCAGATTGGAAATAAGTCAAACCGTTTCAGAGAAGATAGAAAATATTAACCACTAATGAGGGAAAAAAGTTATGAGCAGTTAAAGTTTATTTGTCATACTGTCCTACATTCACTGAACTAAACAGCATTCCAGGCATATATAATTTGTATTTAGACTAAAAACAACCAATTTAGAGTTTTTGGCACCTGGTCCCTTTTTATATATATTATATATATATATATATATATATATATATATATATATATATATATATATATATATATATATATATAATATATATATATTCAGGGATGTGAACAAGAAAAGAAAAAAAACTGAAATAAAATAGGGCGACCAACTCACCCGAGCGCCGCGAGGCTGACCGACCGTAGCGAGGGAACCTTCCAGCTGGGGGTTAGGGGGGCGCTGTAAGCCCCCCAAGATTTTTTGTAAATTTCATGCTCTGAGAAAGCTTCTGAGAGGTCCTTGGTTATATCTATAATAATTTCTGGTCTCAATTTTGTCTGTTTTTGTGTCCACAATTTGTGTATATGTATATATCTCTGGCCATACAAAGATCCGGATCTTCAAGTCGCTTGTGATCCCTGTCTTACTCTATGGTTGTGAGACATGGACACTAAATAGTGACTTGAAGAGACGAATCAATGCCTTTGGTAATAAGTGTCTTCGCAGAATCATGGGGTATCGCTGGGATGATTACGTGTCAAATCAGCGATTGCACCGTGAGACTGAATCGAGGCCTATTACCTGCATAGTCCGTCAGCGCCAACTTCGGCTATATGGGCATGTGGCACGCTACCCTTAAACCGATCCTTCCCATTGGGTTGTATCTGTAAGAGACAATCCGGCGTGGAGGAGGCCAAGGGGGCGCCCACAAGGCTCATGGCTGGGGCAAGTTGATGTTTCTTGTCGAGAGCTGCTTGGTATGGGAAAGGAGCCTGCATGGGAACTCGCGCGTGGTGACCCCCGGGAGTGACGTCGTAGGGTGGGCGAGGCGACGCGCCCCCCGGCGTATGCCCCCAATGATTGATTGATACTATATTGAGTATATACCCTCTGGCCAATCTGGCTTGCCTCCTGCTGTGGCATCCCTGCATTGAACTCTCCAGGCCTGGAGCCTGCAAACTTGACACAGTGAGGGCAGGGTGCCAATCGATACCAGACCCCTGGATCACCAGAGCTATCTCACCTGGCTGTGGCTGCTGTAATCCACCCCCAACATACTGGCTGTGGGCTGCTGTATTCCACCCCCAACATACTACCTCCTGAGCAAACTTGTAGCAGTAGTCAGGAGATATCGGCAGCCTAGTATTAACTTCCCGCTAGGCAGCCAAAAAATGTTTTATGGTCTGTGCTGGATCAGTGGCCAGGGTCAGGTTCGGCTGTGGGCTAGGCAACTATGTACACCCCACCCCAAAAAAAAATTTAACCCGAATCTACACGATTCACAGAAATGACCCAGCTGGCAATAAAATACTCGGAAATCCGCGAATCCGCGGAAAATTGACATCCCTGTACAGTAAAACCCTTATAACTCGGCACTGTATAACTCGGAATTTGATATAACTCGGCATGGCAAAGACTAATGTTTTTTTTTTTTTTTTTTTTTTTTTTTTTTTTTTTTTTTTTTTTTACACACACACACACACACACACACACACACACACACACACACACACACATACACCCACACCCACACCCACACACACACACACCTATGCCCATAGCACATGTAGGCAGTGAGCTCCAGGGGTGGAATGATAGGCCCTGGAGGCTCACTCGAGGGCTGTGATGGTTGGCCCTCGCCCGTGGTGGCGCAGGCAGGATTGATATAGTGACGCCTGTGATTAGAGGCTCATGCCGCCCCCCTGTGTCCTCCCATGCACTCACAGTCGAAGGTAGAGTTAATGGACAGGGCATGTGGGTGTTCTTAGGCCACTCGACGGTGCAAAAAGATTTCAAGTGGATTTATGGGTCTCACTCGGGATCGAACTCGGGTCTTCGAGAACGCCACTCGGTGACGCTAACCACTCTGCTACCGCCTCACCTGAACTGCATCTCATGGTTTTCACTCGGCATATCATGCCCTCACAACCTCTTCTGTGAACATGTAAACAGAAAGTTGGCAAAAAATAATGTATCTCGGCATATTGATGTTATAACTGCATCTCTTCGCTTACACTCTGCATATCGTCAGTCGCATAAAGTCGTATTTTTGTCCTTTTGATCTTTTCCTGCAAGCTCAGGCTCTTCAATTTCATTCCCTTCCTGCTGGAGACACCCTTGCGTGATGGAGCTGACATCTTGATATACAGTACTGTATGATGTAATCCCAAAACACGTAAAATAGGTGGCAAGGTAAAGCAAAGGTCGTGAACCAGCGTGTAGGCTGTCAGCTGAGCCGTGTTTATGTCGTCAAAGCACCGTCTTGGATACGAATTCCGTTTTTTGTCGAAATTGAAAAAGGATTGGTTTCTGCTTCAAAAACACAACAAGCTTTGTAGGAGCCGAAATAATAATCAATGCAAAACATTGCAAACAATATCACAAAGTAGTATAACACACATTTCAGCAAGGGTTATTGGATTGGGTTTCGTAATCCAAGACGGTGCTTGGACGACAAAAACACGGCTCAGCCTACACGCTGGTTCCCGATCTTTGCTTAATTTGCCACCTATTTTACGTGTTTTGGGATTACATCATACAGTACTGTATATCAAGATGTCAGCTCCATCACGCAAGAGTGTCTCCAGCAGGAAGGGAATGAAATTGAAGAGCCTGAGCCTGCAGGAAAAGGTGAAAGTGCTGGCAAGGATGGATGCAGGTGCGTCCATGTGTGCTATTTGTGCTGAGTTTGATATCAAATCCAGCACATGCTACCCGTTCATTGGTAAGTGTAGTTTTTATGCTTTTACAGTACTGTATTTCCTTTTTTTTTTTTTTTTTTTTTTTTTTTTTTTTTTATTATATAACCCATATCAGAGGAGGACATTGAATAACTCGGCAAGGGCCAGAGCCCCTATCGTGCCGAGTTATAAGGGTTTTACTGTATATATATATATATATATATATATAAAAGGATATTACGCGCCCGAAGGTGTTTAGCATTTTTAAAGTTTTTTTTGATCTCGTAAATGTATTTGCTATTATTTGCAAATTTTTACCCATATAAAAAAAATAAAAAAAAAGCGTAAATTACATCTGTATTCCTCTTTCCAATGATATATTGTTAATTAAATTCGGTACAATAGTGCCGAAGTTATTAAAGGAAAACTGGAAAAAGGCAAGTTTTTCAGTAGATAGGTCTTCTTCTACTCCATCACTACTGAGGCCTTGAGACGACCCTCGGACCCTCTTTGTCTCACAAAAAGGGCCTGAGAGGTGCCAGTTTGTCTATGCCAGT
>JACEEZ010003045.1:152500-278559 GCA_016584305.1 Chionoecetes opilio
AATTATATTATATATAATATATATATATATAATATAATATATATATTATATATATATATATATATATATATATATATATATATAATTTATAATATATATAATCCTGCCCACTTGCTGCTTACTGACTGATATTTGATGCCAAAGAAGGGAAAATACATGCTCTAAATTTCAGCTGTATTTTATCATAGTTAACCATTTATCAGGTAAACTAACTCATTTTAAGCATAAGACCTTAAGATAGAATGGATTTTTTACTATAATTATACTATGAAAGCCATGGTACCGGCTCAAAACATTGCATGCCGATCAAGTTTATGGAGCTACCTATAAAATAATGTGTTTATACTTACTACATCTATGGTGTCGCGTAGCATGGATGTAAAGTCGTAGCATGCATTTACTTCAAGTTTTTGGTGCCATTCCTGCAGCTTGTCGCCCTTTACCAGGAGGAGATGGCTGCCTCCATTATTACAGGCCTCCACCCAACACTGCCAGTAACTTTGCCATCCATCCGACCCCCTGCAAACCATTCAGTTATAATAATAATAATAATAATAATAATAATAACACCCATCTGACTCCCTACAAAGCATACATACATTAACCCCTTCACGCCCAGATCTTTCCTTTGTTATAAAAAATTGTCTGTTGTCAAGCCATAAAATTACGAAAAGTAACTGAATATACCAAATTAGTTAGTGAAAAGGATACTAAACAGGTCATATCTATAAAATATTGCTTATATTCACTAAAAATTGTCTACTGGTAGCCAAATTACAATGAAAATTACGTTCTGGGTCTCAAGGGGTTAATGTTATAGTCACAAAGATAATGTTAATGACGGTATGGGGCATTCTAGTCCCTTACAATAGTACACAGACTATGGACTATAGGAGAAAATCAGATCCTACAAATGTTACACCAACAAGGGAAGAAAACACAGAAAATAGTACAATAGATTAACCCCTTCACGCCCAGAGCTTGCCATTAATAGATAAAATCGTCTGCTGTTAGCCTTAAAATTACCTTAAGTTCCTTAATATTAGGGTGGATATCCGGCAAATTGGTATTATATTTTTATTTAACTTATACTAAATAGCTTGTCCATGTTTCCTTAAATAACTATTAATATTAAATAAATATTGCTTAAATTCACTAAAGATTATCTAATGGTACCCAAATTACAATGGAAATTACGTTTGGGCCTCAAGGGGTAATGTCATATATATATATATATATATATATATATATATATATATAAAATATATATATATATATATATATATATAAAATATAAAATATTTTATATATAATTATATATATATGAGGGCCTCCGCATCGAAAAGGGGTCAAGCGACACCACGGCCGTTTGCTGATTTCACCATATAGCACTATTTAGCCCTTCCTCTATCAGTTGGAAGTGGAGAAGGACCCCCTTACCACACGGGCAATAGGGTTGAAAGTCGTATTCAGTACAACATTGCTGTATCCAAAAGGGGCTTTCAGGTGCCTTGGCTCAGGCATTTGTCCACATCGAAAGGGTATCATCTCCGTTCAGTGAGTGAGGCTGGTTGTGGGAGGGCTAGTGGTGGTGGGGTTTTTAAGCGGGGGGTAGGAGTTTCAGCCAATCAGCGCGCGCTAGGCGCGTGACGTTCTGTGCTTGGTGCGTGACGTGGCGCGCGGAGTGGCCTGGAGCCGCTCGCCATCTTTGTATCCTTTAGTTGTGTTTACAGAAATTGCTAAACTATATTATTTTTATTACTGTATATTATTATGCTGTTTTGCTCCCCCGTCATTAATTTTTTAAATATTAGTACCAATATTAATATGGTTATTAATGTTTTTAATATGTGACAGGAGAAGCATTCAGAGTTCAGCAAAAGTGAACATTATGCAACTGTAATAAACATAATATCGAGTATATTATTATACTAGCCGCAAAGCGCCCTCCGGGCGGACTTTTTGGCTAGCTCCTGCGGAGGGCTATTGGTGGGCCTTCGGCCCACCACCTGGTTTGGTGGGCCTTCGGCCCACCAAAAAATGGACTCTCCAGATAGCCCCTTTTTAACTTTTCCCGAAATCATGGGTGTAGAAATGTATGTATTCCCCCCACCCATTCCTCACCCATTACCCATCACCCCCCCACCCATTCACTCACCAATTACCATCACCCCCCCCCCATTCACTCACCCATTACCCAAACACCCCCACCCCTTCACCACCCATTACCATCACCCCCCACCCATTCAATCACCCATTACCCACCCACACAACCCATTCACCACCCATTACCATCCCCCCCCAAACCCATTCACTCACCCATTACCCATCACCCCCCACCCATTCACTCACCCATTACCCCTCACCAAAACACCCATTACCCATCACCCCCCCCCTATTCCCTCACCCATCACCCATCACCCCCCACCCATTCAATCACCCATCACCCCACACCCATTTCCCATCACCCCACCCCTTCACTCACCCATTACCCATCACCCTACATCAAGGTTTCCTCAATTCTCGCAACCCACTTTTTTCACAATTCTCGCTAATAGGCTGCTAAAAAAAAGAGAAAAAAAAAAGTGATCGGATCATCTCATAAGTGGGCTTATGACCTTCCCCTGGTCAACCTGATTCCAAAAATGTGCCATATGAGGTGTTTGCGCCACGGGGGGCGGAACCTATACCACACACACACACACAGACAGACAGACAGACACACTTTCGCTTATATTATTATAGATATTATTTTTCAACATTTCCAATATTTTTCATGAAATTCATAATCGTCAAGTGACGAGCTACATTTTGATACCAAAATGAGCACTGTACGTCAATTAGAAACGAAGTTACAGTTGCCACCACTTTGTTGAACTTTGACCGCTCCTCCTGTAAAATTTTATTTTTGGCGCTTAACCCCCTTTCAATGCGGAGGCCCTCATATATACTCAACTAAGCATATATACAATACCAAACTAGGTGTACATTAGTTTATATTCTTATGCATAAAAAAAGCATCCCTTGCTTATAAAACAATCACATTGTGTGTCTTAAGTTACGGCAGGAATTCACTCGTACATAGCTATTCCCAATCCTCGTTTTAGTTATGACTGCGACATACGCCCGCCTACACTCATAATCATTTGTTATACATAACTATTTTCCGTATTTTTTAGTATATGGTTATGATATACGCCCGCTATAACTCATAAAAATTACAATGGAAATAACGTTCAGTTCCTCCATGGGTTAATGAGCTCACCTGAAGGCGTGGCTGCGGGCCAACACTCTGCCCCTGAACAGCACCATGGTGACACACACACACGCCCCAGCCAGGCACCAAGCAGGCACCACTGGTCTCCCTTGGTGTTGTGCCAGGGCCTCAGTGCTACATGACCTAGTGCCACAGGTCCACAGCCAGCACGGGTCTCACTGAAAGGGTCACAATAGGGTTATAGACTTCTTTTTTTACGAGTAGAAAATTCCATTGTATCTTACCCTTCGCGCCCAGATCTTTCCTTTGCTATATAAAATTGTCTGTTGTTTGTTAGCCATAAAATTACGAAAAGTAACTGAATATACCAAATAAGTTAGTGGCCTAGGATACTAAACAGGTCATATCTATATAATATTGCTTATATTCACTAAAAATTGTCTAATGATACCCAAATTACTATGGGAATTACGTTCTGGGCCTTAAGCAGGGATGTCAACAAGAAACGAAAAAAAAACTGCAATAAAATAATAGGGCGACCAACTCATCCAAGCGCAGCGAGGCTGATCGACCGTAGCGAGGGAACCTTCCAGCTGGGGGTTCGGATTTTTTGTAAATTTCATGCTCTGAGAGAGCTTCTGAGAGGTCCTTGGTTATATCTATAATCATTTCTGGTCTCAATTTTGTCTGTTTTTGTGTCCACAATTTGTGTATATGTATATATCTCTGGCCAATCTGGCTTGCCTCCTGCTGTGGCATCCCTGCATTGAACTCTCCAGGCCTGGAGCCTGCAAACTTGACACAGTAGTAAGGGCAGTGTGCCAATCGATACCAGACCCCTGGATCACCAGAGCTATCTCACCTGGCTGTGACTGCTGTAATCCACCCCCAACATACTGGCTGTGGGCTGCTGTATTCCACCCCCAACATACTGCCTCCTGAGCAAACTTGTAGCAGTGGAGTCAGGAGATATCGGCAGCGTAGTATTAACTTCCCGCTAGGCAGCCAAAAAATGTTTTATGGTCTGTGCTGGATCAGTGGCCAGGGTCAGGTTCGGCTGTGGGCTAGGCAACTATGTACACCCCCCCCAAAAAAAAATTAATCCGAATCTACACGATTCACAGAAATGACCCAGCTGGCAATAAAATACTCGGAAATCCGCGAATCCGCGTAAAATTGACATCCCTGCTTAAGGGGTTAAGGTCTCATGCTTAAAAATAGTTAGGTCATAAAATAATTATTAAAAAAAATGTATTAACCTAACCTCAATATACCTAACTTAGCCTGGTTAAATTCTAGTCCTTTCCCGCCCTTAACTCTCGTTAGGAGGTTATTGTTAAGGTTATGTTAGGTTATAGTGAGGTCAAGTTAGTAATATTATTTTTGGGGGTCCAGGGCGGGGGTAATATAGGGGGGAGGGGAGTTAAAGGGGGCATCTCTCCCCCACTTTATAATTTCGTTTCAGAGGTATCTGAAGGGATCTGTGAAGGTCTGGAGAAAAAAAGATATTATTCTAGTGTTTGCCCATACTCCCCCTTCTCCCCCAAAACAAGCTTGGGGACCTCGGGTAATACGGGATATTTGGCTGGGCTACAAAACATGTGTCGCAACCACATAGTTTTTGAGTTAGGGGTGTTGTAAAAATTCCCTAGAATTTGGGATAATGGATTGGATTTCTTCTGAGTCCAGAGACGTGTGAACCTGACAATCCTCACAAACAGAATGATGACCGGAGTGTCGAGACCCCCACCCCCCCCACCCTGCTAAGAGGTAAGGTACAATTTTGTTAGGTTACGGGGGGGGCTGTTAAGAGGTTAGGTTAGATTATCGGGGGGTCAAGGAGGGCGGAACCCTCCCCGCAAAAAGGTGAAGTTAAATTTGATGAGGCGGAGGTTAGGTTAGATTATTATTGGGGGCAAGTGATGACGTCACAGGGTGAACACCGAGAGTACTTTCCGCTAGGCAGACATCATGACGGCGTAAATAGCGGCTTACATGAATTTAATAATCTTCCAATAAATCAAGAAACATAAAACCTTATACATCTACGCTCAGGGGATAGATGGGAAAAAAAAATTAATGATAAAAAAAATTCATAAGGGTTACGCCAAGCCCGAACGTAGGACCGTGAAACAAGCATAATAACATATCTAAAAAATATTACAAACATATTGGTTTAATTACCTAACACAATTATTGCCTCAAACCCAAGATTTTTTTTCTTTTTTCGGAGAAATAGTGTTGACGTGACAAAACACGATTTGATGCCTTCCTGTAAATAGCCTCATAACATGCTTCACTAAGTACACTATCTATATGGAAATGCTAGATATAAATCAGACAAACAAGAAAAGCCTCATAAACCTGGAATTGGCGGAAGAATTATCAAAATAAGCGGAGTATATAGGGGCCGCCACCAGTGCCATATTTCTTCTAATTTTTATCGACTTTTTAAATATCACATTAAAAATTATGGTACATATATCAAAATTCATGATTTGAAATGCCGATTCTAACACTGTAATCAGATCCATGATTGAACCAGAAACAAGTTTTTTTGAAATATATTTACGTGGGCGGGGCCTGAAGGCAGGTTCACGCTGGGCTTTTTTCGGCACTTTTGTAGCGCGGGGAAGTCGGAGAGGAGGTCTGGGACTGGGAGTCATGATCGCCCTAGGTTTTTTTTTTTAAATCACACACCGCTCGATCAGTCTTTTATCGGCCGAGGGGCCGAGAATTTTGCGCACCAAATTCAAATAAACGTAGAAGCCAGCACCCTCTTCCCAATCACCCCAATTATTGGTATAATTTCGGTATTAGGCACTAAAAACTAACAAATTTAACTTACATCAACGTGCAGATCTTTTCATCCTTAATTTGAATCCCAATTTCCCCAATTTCCATGGCAATGGCGATACATATGTAATGCGAGAAAATGGGTTAAACCTTTTGACTCATGATTGACGAAGAGTTTACGTTGAGTGGGGGGAGTAAAGTAATGTATAAATGTCGAGTAATTAAATGCTCGTCATTTTCCTTCACTCAGTTCTTAATCACTAGATATAGTTTCCGACAATACTTTTGTGCCCGCGATCGCTGGTGACGTCAGGCGGGAAGGAGAGCAGGTAGGAAGGTAGCCATATTTGCTCTCTCTCTCACGAAGTCTGACAGTGACAGCACGTGTGGGGAGTTGTGTCTTACAACCCTTTTAAAGATATGTGGGGGGAGGTGTATTGGTGGGGATGTATAGGGGATTGATTATTTATCTGTTATAGCTTGAATATTCATTGCTATACGTTGTTTATAGGGTTTTGGAGCGGGGTGAGCTGATGGTGTGAGCTGATGGTGTGAGCAGCTGGTGTGAGCTGATGGTGTGAGCGTGAGCTGAGTGGATGACCATGGACACACCAGTGGATACAGCTAAGGCCATGTTTCATAGCGAGTGTGTGTGTATAGATACTTTACAGTGACAGTGGGGTGAAGGAATTCTTGGGTTTTGGTTAAACATGAGCTGAGAGTCTCGTCGTGTCGACGTTCATATTGTCCAGTTATTTATTTTTGTGTTGGAAACCTTAGGTTAAGTAGGGATGTGAATACTGGCCCATCAGTAGGTGATAATATACTGAAACCCTGTTAACAAGATGTTTATTAAGTCCCAGTAATACTCACATATTCTCTTAATCTTTTTCCCCACTTATTGTGGGTGGTGGCAGCGGGCTATATCAAGAATGCTCGTCAAATCCCGGCCGGTGGAGATTTTCCACCGTCGTACCTCCACTGGTGACATCTACAAGAACTGCCCCGACTGGTGGATATTTGACAGGCGTACCAACACAAGCGAGTCCAAAGCAGCATCAGTATTTTGACTGTTTTATACATATCTAATACATTTTACTAGTGAAATTTATCATTTCTGACATTAAAATAATAGCTAAGTTAGTGTTCGCCACTTGTCTGAGGCGTTGGTGCAGAAAAAATTGGCCTGAGTGATGCGTGCGAGTACATTTGAACGGCCCGCCACCACTGCTCCACACAATGGCAGACCTCCATCCTCCCGCCGCCGCCCGGCTTCCTCACAAGTTCACCCACCTATATAAGGCCTCCTGGACCAGATTTTACCTTAATGATGACACGTGTGCATTCACAAGGTATGCATGTTACTCTCGGTTGTGTTGAAAACTCACCTGTAATGGTTTGGGAAGAAATACGATGGAATAAGTGGAGAGCGGGATGAAGGTGGGATGTGCAAGTTGTCGCGAATCAGCTGACTCAAAACTCCACCCCTGAGCTCGACGCGTTGCGTCGTATGTTGATTCTTGTATACCGATTCGCGATGCAACGGGTGGAGAAAAGTTCTTGAATATAGCCCACAGTAATCACCAGGTTTGTGGAGCCCTTCGAGTTAACATCAAAGCTATAAGGGGGGGCGCTACATAATGGTGGCAGCTGGTTTGGATCCATTTGAAGGTTCCTCTTACCCACGCGCTAACTAATTCCTTTTTATTTTACAAGTGCCAGTGCCCAGTGATCACATCCATGTACAGGGTAGCGCTAGCTGGGGACCTGACTATGGCTAGGTCCCTCAGACCGTGGAAGTAGATGATCCTAATGTAACAGTAGAAATTTATAGAGCGCCAGGAGGCAAGATTAGAACTTTTTTTTCAGATGATAGATTGAACGGAATATTGCAGAAAGAATTTGAGTTAGTCATCCTATGGTTAGGCAGTAATGACATCAAAGAAGCTAGTAAGGTGGGAGACAGTGGAAAATATTAGGAAGGTAGTAGAAGCCGTACAGGCAACGTGCCGCTGTGAGATAAGGATTTGCATGATAGAACACAGGATCATAACAGACCATTACGCTAGGAGGGTTGAGCAAGAAACATACGATAAAGTAGCTTAAGCAATAAACAACAAATTGAACAAGAAACTAACTCAGTATAGGAAATTAAGCTTTAACGCCAAACCATATGCACAAGACTTAGCGCATGATGGAGTGCACTTTAACAGGACGGGCCGGAGCTTTATATACGAGAAGCTCGTAAATGTAATCATGCACAACTATCAGGCATGGGCTGCAGTGCAGGCTTTAGGAGGCCCGGGTTACCCACCTTAGAAATAATAATAAGTGTATGTCAGTGTTGAGGCTTTGTAGACGCCCCGGCAAGTAAGCAACTTCTGCGGGTTGTCGTGGCTGTAATAGCCACCGTAAAAGAGCCCAACACTAGACCTAGTAATAGTGAGCATATAGATTTTTTTTGAGATGGAGGATTTGATTAATTTCTCCATAGAGGATTTGGAGGAGTGAGCATATAGATTTTTTTTTCAAGATGGAGGATTTGATTAATTTTTCCATAGAGGATTTGGAGGAGTTCCTCCATAAGGGAGCAAAGGGTATGGAGATTAAGAAGGAGGAAGTAGTGACACCCAAGAAAGACAATACCAGTCCAGAACAATACGAGCGGTTCAAGTGGATGAGTCAGTTAGAACAAGAAGTGGAAAGAACGAAAGAGACTCTTGAGTTATTGTTGAGAAATAAGGAGAGGAGAAGGAAGTCAGGAGACCAGTGAGGTCATTGATAAAGCCTAGAGATATACGAATGCTGAACCTCAGTGATTTGCAGGGAATCGAAGCCGAGGGAAGGTTGAAAGTTTTCTTTTCCCAAGTAGAAAGTTGTTCAGAGGATTTGGAGGAGAGAAAGAGGATCCTTATGGCAAGAGTGGACCCACCGTTAGCATTATACATACAGAATGCCTTCAGTCAGGTCAATTTTAGATCATGGGACGTCCTAACTTCTTGGTTATGTGAAGAAACAGACAATAATGTCGACAGAATCCTTAACAGCATTTCGGAGGTCAAGTATGATTGGCTGGAAGATCCTCAAGATTTCGCAACTAAACTCAAATACAAATACGCCATATTGGAAGCAAAGTCAAAACATCCAGGAGAAATTCCCCGTAGAGATAAGATCATAAAAACAAAACTGTTAAGAGGATTACCAAGCCAAAGTAGGGAGAAATTAGAGTTTTTCATGGATGAACAAATCCCACTGAGAAAATTCATAGAGAGTGGAGACTGAGAGGGCCATCGCCATCGGAAGAGAGACAAATAGAATATATGCGGTAAACCAGACCCGGCAGCTGTCAGAGATAACACCCGCTCCCCAAAGTATTCCTCCCAATAAGCAGGAACAGTCACAGGAACTGTCAGCCAGTCAGTCAGAAGTAAGAGAACTGCGAGCACAGATGGAAGGAATGGGGAGGAAATTACAAGATTTGAGAGTAGGGAACGACCAGAAGCTACCCAGTTTAGATTGGAGAAGGAATTCCCAGACGTTTTGTCCCTATTGTAAAATGAACAACCACTCAGCCGCAGACTGTAGAAGGAAGCCAGGTAGCAACACTTGTTTAGATTGCTGGAGAGTAGGATGTAGGAGAGGCAGTCCGAGTTGTCCTGGGAGGAAAGTGTTCTCCAGGTGACTAGTTAAACATCGATCCCCAATAATCCCCTTAGCCATTAATGACCACGTCACGGAAGTTTTATTAGACACAGGAAGCGAATATCTATATTAATAAAAGCGAAAGTGTGTGTGTGTGTGTGTTGTGTGTGTGTGGTATAGGTTCCGCCCCCCGTGGCGGAATCCCATCATATACCATATTTTTGGAACCAGGTTGACCAGGGGAAGGTTTTAAGCCCACTTATGAGATGATCCGATCACTTTTTTTTTCTTTTTTCTGTTTTAGCAGCCTTTTAGCGATAATTGTGAAAAAAAGTGGGTTGCGAGAATTGAGGAAGCCTTGATGTAGGGTGATGGGTAATGGGTGAGTGAATGGGTGGGGTGATGGGTGAGTGAATGGGTGGGGGGGTGATGGAATAGATGGGGGGGTGATGGGTAATGGGTGAGTGAATGGGTGTGTGGTGATGGGTAATGGGTGAGTGAATGGGTGGGGGGTGATGGGTAATGGGCGAGTGAATGGGTTGGGGGTGATGGGTAATGGGTGAGTGAATGGGTTGGGGGTGATGTGAATGGGTTGGCGTTAATACATACATTTCTACATCCATGATTTCAGGAAAGTTAGAAGGGGCTATTTGGAGAGTCTGTGTGTTGGTGGGCCTTTGGCCCACCAAACACAGGTGGTGGGCCGAAAGCCCACCAATAGCCCTTCGCAGGAGCTAGCCAAAAAGTCCGCCCGGAGGGCGGCTTTGCGGCTAGTTCACTTATAAAGAAGAGCGCAGCTTTAAACTTTCAACTTAAAATAAGAACCCACAGTAACATCCCTAGTTTGACAGGCATAACTGGCAAGGAGTTGAGAATCTTAGGTCAAGTGAAAGTAAAAATAACCATAGGAGCAGATAGAACAATAGAAGTGTTAATGTTAGTAGTGCCAGACCAGTATTTATCCACCCAAACTCTGATAGGGATGAATATAATAGGACTAGAAGAAATGACTATAAATTACAAACAAAAGAAAGTCATGTGGGCTAACCTAACTTACCCCTTGAATTTTGTTGAACACCGATACGGCACCATAAGAGCAGTTAAGAGCGAGGAGTGCAAAGATGAAGTGCCTAAATCAAGCTGTCATATAAGAATACAGCAAAGCGTGACCATAAGACCAGACAGAACTCAATGGTTAGAATTACCAGTGGACGAGATAGAGGGAACTATTCTCTTGGTGGACCCTAGGAAAAGACAAGTGCAAAATATAGCACCTATGTGTCTCCAGGTTACTAAAGAAAGGACCATCTTTCTACCAATAATTAATAACAGTAATGGACAGTTGAAGTTACGTTCTGGTACAGTTTTAGCTAGGTATGGAGTAGTAAACTCGGAAGAAATTCAAGAGCAAGTTACGGCAGGACCACATTGTCTCACCACTAGGATGAGTACAGGGAGGTCCTGAAGATACGAGCAGTTAGGTTCCACCTGGCATACTCGTAAAGCGAAATCTCGTATAACGAAACACATAACTAATGGTAAAATATAGGTTTGGTTCCAGGACCCCATCAATTATAAAAAAAAAAAAAAAAAAAAAAAAAAAAAAAAAAAAAAAGTTTTTCAAGCTAAAATAAACTGTAGCAAACACAACAAACACACAGCGTCTATATTACCCACACTGTACTACCTATTCTGTAGAAAAAGCATTCTGAAAGAGAAAATAGCACACAAAATAACATAACTGCACATTAATTAAACATAAAACATGCTTAACAAGCAAAAAAGACGTTGTAATGTATGGGACACCGCGTGATACAAGAGAAGGTAGTGTAGAGGTCCCAAGGTTAAGGCTGCACACCTGGCTAATTACCCCTAAAGGTTAGGCCGCGCCATATGCTTAATTACTCATCAGGTCACGCCTTGCTAGGGGTGACCTGACTGCGGTCCCAAGGTTGAAGCCGCACACCTGGCTAATTACCCCTAAATGTCAGGCCACGCCATATGCTTAATTACCCTTCAGGTCACGGCTTGCTAGGGGTGACCTCACTGGGGTCAACCAAACCCCCTTTTGTCCAGCCTGGTAGTGGTAGGGCGCGCATTTTTAACTTGATAATTTTACTCACCCCAGTTTGAATGTCGTATCATTGGATTTTTGATCTCGTATATTGAAAATAGACCCTAATTTACACATCTCGTATCATCGGATTATCGTATACCGAATGCTCGTATAACGGGACCTCCCTGTAACGCTGTTACCCGATAGTGATGTTAGCAAAGGTAGTGGTACTCGACAGGAACGAATACAGGCTTTTCTGAAAAAGGGAGACTGGAAGCACCTAAGTGGACAGGAGAGACACTATCTTTTCGCCTTGATAAAACACCATAAATTATTTATCTTAGATGCAGGAGAACTAGGCACCATGAAAACTGAACCAGCTCATATTCAGGTGTTAGATCCAAAACCGTGTAGAGGAGTCACATATAGGTATCCGGAGAAAGCTAAGGAACTAATAGCTAAAATGTTGAGAGAAATGGAAGAGAAGGACATCATAGAAAATTCCACAGCTGCGTGGTTAAGTCCTATAGTACTGGTTAACAAGCCGAATGGGGAAAAAAGGATGTGTCTGGATTATAGGAAAGTTAATCAACATTTAGCCACTGATATACACCCCTTACCCAAATTGGAAGAGTTAGTAGAGTCGGTAGCGGGCTATGAATACTATGCCACCCTAGATATGAAAGATGCATATTATCAAATACTGTTGGATGAGAGTAGTAGAGATCTAACAACTTTTAGTGGAGGAATATCCTTATATAGATTCAAAAGACTTCCCTTTGGATAGAGTTGCAGTGCGGCAATTTTCTCTCGCAAATTAGCCCAGATTTTAACCCCTTTACTGCAAGAGAACTGGCTTAAAAATTATCTGGATGACATTATCCTGATGGCACCCAGTTACGAGGTCTTGTTGGAAAGGATCGATAGGTTATTTGAACATCTGACTAAATTTGGAGTCAAATTAAATCTGACCAAATGTAAAATAAGGCAAAGAAAAGTTAGTTTTCTGGGACACGTAGTGAACAAAGAAGGTTACCAGCCCAGCCCAGACAACATAGAAGCGGTAGAGAAAATGAAACTCCCCACTAATGGGGCATTCCAGGACAAGTGGTCCAAGAAAAATGAGATTTAACACCACACCGTCTCGGATTTGCATGAAAATTGGCTCCCAGGGTGCTTTTGGCCAAACAAACCGATTCTGCAAATTTCAGCTCTCTATCTGTTATAGTTCAACAGTTATGGCCTCGTGAAATTTCGAAAAAAGGTCAAAATGTCCTTGACCTTAACACTTTTTAAAGGTCATAGCTNAAGGGGGTTTGAAGCCGGGGGGCCCCTTTGGCTTAAAAAAAAATTTTTAAAAAAAACCCCCCTTTTAAAAAAAAAAAAAAAAAAAAAAAAAAAAAATTTTTTGTCCCCCCCGGCCCCCCCGCCCCTTTTTAAAAAATTTGGGGCCCTTAAAAACCAAAATTTTAAAAAAAAACCCCCCTTTTCCCCGTAAAAAAAATTTTTCCCGGGCTTTTTTGGGGCCCCAATTGGGTGTTTGAACCCTTTTTTGGGGGGCCCCCCCTGGTAAACCCCCAAACCCCCCTTTTTTTGGTACCCGGGGGGCCCAGGGGGTCCCCCCCCGTATGGTAGGGGGGGCCCGGCTTTTTTAATTTGATAATTTTATCCCCCCAGTTTGAATGTGTATCTTTGGGATTTTTGATCTCGTATTGAAAATAGCCCCTAATTTACCATTCGTATCAGGATTATCGTTCCGAATGCTCGTAAAAGGGCCCTCCCGAAGCTTTTCCCGATAGTGATTTTAGCAAAGGTAGGGTACTCGACAGGAACGAATACGGGTTTTCTGAAAAAGGGAGACGGGAAGAAAAAAAAAAAACCTGGGGGGCAGGAAAAACCCACCTTTTTCCCCTTGAAAAAAACCCTTAAAGTCAAAATAGGACCGAAAACTAAACCTTTTATTTTAAAAAGTTGGGGAGAAATGGGACCCCCGGGGCCTAAGAACTTAGTTTTAAGGGTGGAAAAAAGACATATAGAAAAATTCCACGCTCTGGGGTTAATTTCCTATAGTACGGGTTAACAACCCGAATGGGGAAAAAAGGATGTGTCTGGTTTATAGGAAAGTTAATCAACATTAGCCACTGTTTAAAAACCCCTCCCCAAAATGGAAAGAGTTAGTAGAGTCGTGCGGGGTATGAATCTATGCCACCCTAGATTGAAAGGGCATATTTTTCAAAACTGTTTGGGTGAGTAAATAGAATTTAACAATTTTAGTGGAGGAATCCTTTTATAGATTCAAAAGACTTCCCTTTGGATAGAGTTTTTGCAGTGCGGGGAATTTTCTCCGCAAATTAGCCAGATTTTTAAAACCCCTTACTGCAAGAGAAATGGCTTTAAAAAATTTTCTGGAGACATTATCCCGATGGCACCCCGTTACGAGGTCTTGTTGGAAAGGTCGATAGGTATTTGAACATCGACTAAATTTGGGGTCAAAATTAAAATTTACCCAAAAGAAAATAAGGCAAAGAAAAATAGTTTTCTGGGACACGTATTGAAAAAAGAAGGTTACCCGCCCAGCCCCGACAACAAGAAGCGGTGAGAAAAAAGAAAAATCCCCACTAAAGGGGCATTTCCCGGACAAAATGGTTCCCAAGAAAAATGAGATTAACACCACACCCTCTCGGATTTGCATGAAATTGGCTCCCAGGGTGCTTTTGGCCAAACAAACCGATTCTGCAAATTTCAGCTCTCTATCTGTTATAGTTCAACAGTTAAGGCCTCGTGAAATTTCGAAAAAAGGTCAAAATGTCCTTGACCTTTAAACACTTTTAAAAGGTCATAGCTTCCTTATAAAAGGGACTAGAACAAAATTTTTTACATGTTTTTTGCTCAAATAAGCCAGGGAATCTTCCTAGACTTACAGAATTTTAGTAATTCAATTTGGAAAGGAAATATAAGTGTATCTCCTTGACCTTGACCTTTGACCTTTAAGCCCCCACCTGACAAAAAAAAATTATTCACGCAAAAAATGAAGATTGACCACTTGACTATGGGTTGCAACAATAAAATTTACTAATATTAATTGGGATAAGGGGTATATTGAAGTCAAACGGGTGTATTCAACAAATAAATGCAAAAAATGTCAACAGTTTGAAGATTTTCACAAGTTCAATTGTGTTGTAGCATGTGGACAGGCAGCGATGCTCAGCGGGTAGTCATTTCGTCTTCTCTGAAACAATATCTAATTCTCCTCCCCGCTTGCAGCTTTGGATTAGACATAACTAGAAGAATGTCACCCCCAGGCAGCCACAATCTGTCCACTTTTGATGGAAAAGCATGGGATCCAGACTTTCCTTGGGGCCCGAGAAATGAGACAAGCAAATCTCCAAATTCATCAGACAACTCCTCTATCATTGCAAACCAAAGCTGTTTCTCATAAACGCATCCCACATATGCACTGCGCTGGACAATATAAAAACAAATACAACTTCTTGAACTTGTGCCATCACAAAACTGACTACTCTTTTGACTGTGAATGGAATTTCTTCGCTACATCACATGGCAAAAATGTCTGTGACGGAATTGGTAGGACGGTCAAGAGAGCAGTGGCCCAGGCAAGCATGCAACGACTACATGCAAATCAAATCCTAACTCCCTTGGCTATGTTTGATTTCGTAAAAAAATCTTTTGAATAAAAAATTAAATTCTTTTATGTTTCTTCAGAAATGGTTGCACTGAAAAAAGAATCCCTTGCGAATCCCTTCATGAAAGCTGTGTCTGTCAAAGGTACTCAGCAGTACCACATATTTGTGCCTGTGGAGCCATTTGGGACACTCCAGGTGTTCAAGGTGTCAACTGAGCAAATGGGACGTTCGGTATGTCTGAAATCTGATGACAAGTTGGAAGATGACTTTGTGGTGGAGGAGGGAGAACTTGTTGTGGGTGCATATGTGGGATGCGTTTATGAGAAACAGCTTTGGTTTGCAATGATAGAGGAGTTGGGCTGATGAATTTGGAGATTTGCTTGTCTCATTTCTCGGGCCCCAAAGGAAAGTCTGGATCCCATGCTTTTCCATCAAAAGTGGGGCAGATTGGGCTGCCTGGGGGTGACATTCTTCTAGTTATGTCTAATCCAAAGCTGCAAGCGGGGAGGAGAATTAGATATTGTTTCAGAGAAGACGAAATGACTACTGCTGAGCATCGCTGCCTGTCAGCATGCTAACAACACAATTGAACTTGTGAAAATCTTCCAAACTGTTGACATTTTTTGCCTTTATTTGTTGAATACACCCGTTTTGACTTCAAATATAAACCCCTATCCCAATTTAAAATTAGTTAATTTTATTGTTGCAACCATAGTCAAGTGGTTTAATCTTCATTTTTTGCGTGAATAAATTTTTTTTTGTCAGGTGGGGGCTTAAAGGTCAAAGGGGCAAGGAGGTCAAAATCTTATATTTCCTTTCAAATTGAGTTACTAAAAAAATTCTGTAAGTCTAGGAAGATTCCCCGGCTTATTCTGAGCAAAAAACATGTAAAACATTTTGTTCTAGGTCTTATAATAAGGAAGCTATGACCTTTCAAAAATGTTAAGGTCAAGGACATTTTGACCTTTTTTCGAAATTTCACGAGGCCATAACTTTTGAACTATACGATAGAGCTGAAATTTGCAGAATCAGTTTTTTTGGCCAAAAGCACCCTGGGAGCCAATTTTCATGCAAATCCGAGACAGTGTGGTGTTGACCCCTGGTCCACCTCTCCTGGAATGCCCCTAATATCAAGGAAACCAGAAGATTTCTGGGAATGGTAGGTTTCTATAGGAAGTACATAGAAGGATTCGCCAAAATAGCGGTGCCGATCACTAATTTGACTAAGAAAAAAAACCCATTCGAATGGTCAGAGGAAAGCCAGAAAGCATTTCAGATACTAAAAGATAAACTGACTAGTGCTCCCATCTTAACCAAGGCCAATATCAATAAACCTTTTGTGTTGGATACCGATGCTAGCCAAACTCATGTAGGAGCAGTACTAATGCAGTATAATGAACAGAGCAAAGCCCAGGTAATCTCTTACTTTTCCAAAAAATTAAAACCAGTTGAAACGTGATACTCGGCAACAGATAGGGAACCCTGGGGATAGTTTATTTGAGAAATTTCTATTCCGGGGGGGAAACCCCAAAGGTGATCATCAGAACAGACCACCAACTGTAGTGTCAGTTTTTAAAACAACAAAACCAAGTACCTAGAAAACAGGTGGATCTAGAAAGAGACTATAGGTATAAAAAGAAATAAAGCGGGGAAAAAAACACGTAGCAGACAGCTTAGAGACCAGTAGGAATCATTCGATGCCAGTAAAAGGAGAGGGTTAGGAAAACTAAAGAAGAAATAAAGGAAAAGCAACGAGAGGACCTCAGATGGAGAGAAATGTAAAGTATCTAAAAGGAGGAAAATACCCAGAGAAAAATACCCCAGAAGATTTTAGAGCAATTTGTAAAGGAGTTTATATTTAACTAAACAGCAGTTAGATAACAGGTAACTATTTTTGGGTTTTTGCAGGAGGAAGAAAAGTGGCCTTGGAAAAAATTTCAAAGGAATCAGGCATTTAGGGCAGAGGAAGTAAAAGTAAAGCAGGAACTTTTTTTGGGCCCCAAACTTAAAAACGGGAGAAAATTTTATGTGAGGAACTTTTTAACCTGCAACAGCAAAGGGTAGTCGGGCCCACAAACAATGGCAAGAATTACCGCAGTAAGAAAACCTCTAGAAGGATAAGAAACATAATATAATTTTATGTTCCCATGCGGATTAACCCGCAGGGGGAACTGGACCCCATGGATCCCGCTAGTATTAACAAACAGATCATTATGTGGGTTTACTTTTTTTAAAATTAAGAACAGGAGACCGGGAAAGTAAAAAGGGAATTTGGGGGGAATATATTGGGTTTTTTGGAGCCCCCACATAATGTTGTTAGAAAAATGCAAGGAGTTTACGTTCAGCAATTTAAAGAATTGGTGATTCATGTGAAATACATAAGAAAACCCCTTCGCTTAATCCAAAGGAATAGTTCTCTAAAAGGATGCACCGAACAATGAAAAAATTTCTCAAACCTGTGCAAGGGAAAAAAAACCAATAGGGGGCCCAGTTTCTTTAGAAACCCAAAGAGGCTGAATAGTGCAGTGCATGAGACAATGGGACCCAACCTTTCTTGCTTTTTTTTCCCGATACGCCCCAAAGGGTTTGTTTAGGGGTGAAGTTCCCACAAATTGACTCGGAGGAGGAAACAAAGGGACAGGAAAATCTAATAGAAAAAATTTGGAAAGGGGTAGAAAATGGCGGGAGAAAGTAATGTAAAAAGGGAAAAAAATGAGGGGTTGGGAGAAAGACGAATTGGCGGGGGGTGAAAAGAGAACGTTTTGAGCCGGGCCCCAAAACAAAAAAACCCGGTTAAGGGTTTGGGCCCGACAAAAAGGGAAGATTGAGAGATGGGGGCATATGTGTTGAAAATATTTTGACGGTAAACTTGTACAGAGACGGCCGAAAAAAATAAGAATTATAATAAGGAAAAGAGGCTGGCTGGGGAAACCAGCAAAAGTAGTAATGGGGTTGAGGAAAAATTTGAACCACCCCCCCAAGAAGGGGAGACCAGTGAGGAGATGCGTAGAAGAATGTAATGAAGAGGGTTAAAAACTCCGAGAAAGGGGTATTTTTGTGAAGGTCCCCTAGAAAGATTTGTAAAGGTAGAAAACTTACTTTAGAGGGTGTACAAGATACACTATACACAGACCAGAAAAGGAGGTTTTAGCCCCGGATGTACTTGGCTCTGAGCTTGCTTTTTTGGGGATTGACGCAGGAGTGATGTCAATAAGGTGACCTTTCCCAAGTTCGGAAAGGTATGGAAAAAATAGTCGGATTTCTCCACGTGCCTATCCCTTTGGGTTTTAGTGGGTAAAGAAAAACCCCAATTACAGACAGGGGGATGAGCCCAGTCGATTTATATGGTTTAGGCCTAGACAAATAAGAGAGATGAGAAGGTTCACTTCAAGGGTGTAAAGAAATTCATTAGTTTTTTGGGGGGGGGGGGAAAGCGGAGCGGTTAAAGTCTCCGACTGGCGTTCTGGGGTGACCCGAGTTCGACCCCAAGAAACCCAAACTTTCTGCACCGTCGAGTGGCCTAAGACACCCACATGCCCTGCCTATAACTCTCCCTTCGACTCGAGTGCATCGGAGGACACAGGGGGGCGGCAGAGCCTCACAGGCGTCATATAAGAATCCTCCCTGCGCACCAACGGGCGAGGCCAAACCATCAAAAAACCCCCCAAGTGAACTCCAGAGCCCCCCTCGAGCCGGGTCACCACGCCTACTCGTGCGCTAGGCACAATTTTTAATATAAAAATTAAAAAAAAAAAAAAAAAAAAAAAAAAAAAAAAAATCCCCAAAGGAAATTGCTCTTGGTGGGGAGGTGAAAAAAGTTAAAGAACACATTATTTTTTTAAATAGGGTTTTTTAAAAAAAATTGAAGAATGTTTTGTCCAGTTAAGATATTTTTTTGTGGGTGGATAGAAGCCCCTATGTAAATTTTAAAAAGAAGAGGGGGATGATTTGGGTTTTTTTGGGGATATGTTACTTTTTTTATATATACTTAGTTAGATATCGGGTAGATGCTGATGAAGGACGAGGAACAAGGAAAAAATTTTTTGGGGGGGGGAAGTCAGTAAAGCGAGAAAAATGGGGGTTAAACTTTTGATCATGATTGACGAAGGTTTTCGTTGAGGGGGGGGGGAAAAAATGATAAAAGGATAATTAAAGCTCGCTTTCCTTTTCCCCCCTTTTTATCATGAATAGTTTCCGAAAAATACTTTTGTGCCCGCGATCGCGGTGACGTCAGGCGGGAAGGAGAGCAGGTAGGAAGGTACCTATTGCTCTCTCTCTACGAAGTCTGACGTGACAGCACGGGGGGGTTTTGTTTACAAACCTTTTTAAAAATAGTGGGGGGGGTGTATTGGTGGGGGGTGTTAGGGGATTTATTATTTATTGTTATGCTTGAATATTCTTGATACGTTGTTTATAGGGTTTGGAGCGGGGGAGCTGATGGTGGACTGATGGTGTGAGCAGCGGGGTGAGCTGATGGGTGAGTGAGTGAGTGGATGACCAGGGGCCCCACCCGTGGATACAGCTAAGGGCCCTGTTTCATAGCGATGTGTGTGTATAGATACTTTACAGTGACAGTGGGGTGAAGGGAAATTTTGGGTTTTTGGGTTAAAAAACGAGCTAGTCTCTCGTGTCGACGTTTTATATTGTCCAGTTATTTATTTTTTTGTTGGAAACCTTTGGGTTTAAATAGGGAGGAAAATGGCCCATCAGTAGGTGAAATATACGAAACCCTGTTTAAAAAAAATGTTATTAAGTCCCAGTAATATCACATATTTTCTTAATCTTTAATTTTTTTCCCACTTATTTTGGGTGGTGGGGAGCGTAATCCCGGGTTTTGGAGCCCTTGAGTTACAAAGTTATATATAGGGGGGGGGGGGGGGGGGGCCTACCCCATATAAACTGAAAATTTTCCCTTTTAGCACAGCCGAAACGGTTTTTAGTTTAAATGGTTATGTAGATTTGGGGCTGGGGTTTGAATTTTGTAGATGATTCAAGGAAAAAATGAAAATCAAAACTCTTCATAATAAAGTGCACGAAAAGTATCTTCGGCGTCAAATACCAAAGCCATGGGAAAAAAAGCACTCCGGCCCCTAGTTCTTCCGGCCCTAGTTTTTCCGGGCCCCACATCCAGCCTTCAGAGTTTTAACCCCAGTCACGCGGCCTCCCCGAGGAGTGTACGTGCTGTTGTTTGGGCCCCTGAAGTTGTAAAAATTTTTAATGTTTAACCAAAATATTTAAAAAAAAAAGTATGCTTAAACTTTAGCTTATGCGTATGTAAAAAAAAAAATGATGAAAAAATAATAACACTGGATTTGATCCTGATTTTTGTACAATAATACAGAGAACCCGTAATTAAAATTAAAACCCCTGGAATTGATCCTGGGTTTTTTTTTTTTTTTTTAAAAATTTCGTAAATTTTTGAAAAACATAAAATTTATTATAAAAAAAATAATATTTTTTTTTTTTTTTTTTTTTTTTTTTTTTTTTTTTTTTTTTTTTTTTTTTTTTTTTTTTTTTTTTTTTTTTTTTTTTTTTTTTTTTTTTTTTTTTTTTTTTTTTTTTTTTTTTTTTTTTTTTTTTTTTTTTTTTTTTTTTTTTTTTTTTTTTTTTTTTTTTTTTTGGTTAAAGAAAAATAACCCTGGGGTTTAACCCCTAAAAAAGTTTTTTTTTTGGTTTGAAAAATTAAGGCATTTTTTTTACTTTTTTAAAATTTTTTTTTTTTACTGGGGGGCCAACCCTTTGGGGAAAAGATTTTTTTATTTTTTCCCACCCCGGGTTTTTTTTTTTTGGGGGGGGGTTTTATTTTAAAGGGGGTTGGGGTTTAAAAAACCCCCCCCCCCCCCCCCCAGGTTTTATTTGTTTTGTGAAACTTTTCATTTTAAAGGGTTTTTTTTTCGGGCGAGACGACAGCGTACGACACTCAGTAAATAAACACTAGATGGCGACTTGACTGTTGGTAGCCACTTTGTAGATATTTTTGTAATTTGTTCATTTATAGCCATAATGACACAGATGAAGACACAAAATGACACACTCTCCAGATAGCCCCTTCTAATTTTCCTGAAATCATGGATGTAGAAATGTAAGTATGAACGCCACCACACGTCTGTACATCGAAAAAAACGTTGTCCTGGCGACTTTATAGTGTTATCTATGGTACGTAATAAATTAATGAAGTGAAAGCCTATTACTATGTTCCTTATAGCCAATCTAAAGTATTAGTGTTGGTGTGTGGCAGCATTGCAGAATAAGCAATATTCCTTTCCAGTTTCCACCAACATAGCTTCATATTTTAGGTCCCCTTAGAGCTAGTGCACTAAGCTATTAGGATAGGAAAGATCGCCACCCAGGGCAAACCCTGGGTATACAGGCAACCTAATCCCACATTTGGTTTAAGTAAACCAGGCTACACTCAGATCTGAAAGAAAAAGAAACGCACGTCTGGCAACGCCGTGCCAACCCAGCCGAGGACCGCGGCCCGCCAGCCGGCCCGGAGCTTATCATTATTGTTTTTGCCTTCATCGAGTCAACACCTGCTGAAGTCTCCTGTAACACGTGGTTTCTTTTCAGGCTGGTATGGTGAGCACCTGCTGTTTTTTCGTGTTTACGTGGGTGTAAGTTTTTACCCATTCATGCTTCGTAATCCTTCTGTAGGGTTCACAGGACTGAGTGTAGTTTATTCTTCATCCCTGGTTTGGGACCAGCTGTGTCTCAATATTTTTTCAGCTGGTGTCTGTGTCTGTGGTGTTACGCTTACGCCCCAGGGGCGCGGCTTTCACCATTTCTCCCCTGGGCCTTGCTTCCCCGCCAGGGCGTCCCTGGCCTGACACCTGTACGGTTTCGTCGTTCACCCAGCCACGCCCGGACCCTCCCAAGGGCTGGTGCTGTATTGGTGGTTCCTGGTCTGCCACGTGGAAGCAGCTACGGCCGCACCCCACCCCCGCCCGGACCCTCCCAGGGGCCGGTACAGGGTGTTGGTAGTTCCCCTGGCCTGCCACGTGAGCTGCGATGGGCGGATGGTTACGTCGCTCCTGCTGGTGCCCAACCCACCCCGCAACCCCGCCCGGACCCTCCCATGGGCCGGGAAGGGGAGTTGAGCGGTCCCTGGCTGCCATGTCGACCCCCCCCCCTCCCCCGACCATCCACTTTACTGGGGGTCGGGGCAGTGTGTGTGGCGATGCCGGCGGGGGTTTGGGGCGTTTCGTGTTGCGTCTAGTCCCTTTCCCTCTCACTGTTTTACCCTTCTTTTCCAGCGGATCAATTGCGAGGCCCAGGGCTGCTCGGTGTCTTTTAGGTCCCGAGGCCACAAGCTCTGCTCTTCGCACGCCCCGTGCCTTCTGTCGGACCTCTTTCGTCCCGCCGATTGCCCGGTATGCTGTGGATGGCTGCGGCTCATCCTCCCAGAGGGGGGTGTGCCCTGCCTTACCGGCGAGGCCTATGCTGACCTCAAGGAGTGGTGGTCGAAGGCTTTGAAGTCTCGCCAACGCAGCCACTTCCGTCTGTCCTGGGCAGACCGGTCTCTTGGTTCTCGGCTGGGCCTCGCCATGTCGTCCCTCTCCTCCTCGTCTCGCACCTCCCGACCCCCTGCCTCTGCTTCCATGAGCATCGATCGTGCTGACGGTGGAGCAAGATCTGGCGGTCTCCTCAGTCCCTCACCATGACCGCGACTCCCAGGTCGAGGACTTGTCGGGACTTGCCGGGTGGGTCTGTGGCTCCTACGGCTGGTCAGGCGTCTCCTGGGCCTTCCCCACCCTCACCTCCTGTGCCTCCGGGGTTGTCAGCTTGGATGACTTCAGCGAACTCCTTTATGGCAAGAATGGAGGTCCACTTAACTTCTGGGTCCCGTTCTCAGACGCCGAGGCGTCGCAGGTCCCCATCGCCTGATTCCCTCTCACCGGTGCCTCCTTCTGAGTCTGTGGTAGTCGAGGATGACTACCTGGTGTGCTCTGACGGGGAAGAGGATGCCGCCCTACCCGTGCCCAAGAGACGACGGTTCGGGGACTTCCGCCCCCCGGATTCCTGTCCGCCGGGCCCTACCTCCGCCTTTTCTTCTGAGGTGCCTTCTATGTACACTTCCCCTCGTCCCGCTGAGGATGCTGCCTTGGGACTCCCTCCTTCTTCCTCCGTCCTGTTTACCTGGGCACTGATGCTGCCGTCGATTGCTTGTGAGACGGTTGACGGGCGGCTTGTTGCCACCGGTCGTCTGGAGGACGGCTCGTGGGGCCCAGTTCCGGACTTGGAGGTGCGTCGCTTCCGAGAGGGCGGGGGACAGGAGTCCTACCTCTACCACCGGATTCCTTTCTCTCGCCTGGACGCTCCCTCGAAGCAGCCTGCGGTTTCTTCGGCGGCCGCTTTGGATGCTCTGGCCTCCTTACTGGCTGAGCCTAGTTTGGTCAGGGACGGCTTCCCGTGTGTGGAGGGAAGCCAGGATGCCAGGTGGCTTTCTCTCGGGGGCCAGAAACGGTTGCCCTGGATGAAGGGGACCTGCCTGGCTGGACCCTGCCGAAGTGTGGAGAGCGGGTACCACCAGTGGGACCCGGGGTCCTTCTCCGTCCTGGGCCCCGATCCCGGTTCTCCCGGCCTCTGGTGGCTTCCCACGTGTGATGGCTGATTTCCTCCGGGTGTCCCGGCTTTCTGCCAAGGACCTCCCGTGGCGGGCGCAACCGGTGAAGGAGGAGCTCTTTCGCCGGGACTTTCAGGAGCGGCAACACGCCTCCCTGTTGACCTCTTCTGTTGCCTTCTTCAGTCGGGCTGCGGACTGGCTCTCTTCCCTTCGCCGTGGATCACACTTCCCTCTCCCCGGCCTCCCGGTCGGATGTCTGTCGGGCTTTGTCGACCGCCTGTGATGCGTTCGGCGCCTCCCTCCTCCCGACGGTCCGCCCTGCCATTGACAGGGCCGTCACTGCCCGCTTGGCTCTTCGGCGCGAGGCCTGCCGGAGCTGATTCGACAGCAGATTCTCCGGATTAGTCTCTTCGATTCGGAGGTCTTGTCGGAGCCCTCCTTGCAGCAGTGTCTCGCCTCAATCCCCCCCACCGTCACTCTGGTGTCTACTCAGCCCCCAGACCGTCTCGGCCTGGGGGTTCCGGGAGGGCGTCCAGCAGTGTTCGTCGGGAAGGGCAGTCCAGGAGCGCTCACCCCCTGTGTGGATGGCCCCCCAGGATCCTCGTCGTCCCAGTCGGGGTGGGCCTTCCGGGTTCAGGGGCTCTGGGTCTCGGGCCTTTCGCTCGGGGCCCGCTACTGTCCACAAGCCTTTCTCCAAGGGTCGCTCTCACTTCTGAGACCTCCCTTCCAGGGCCTCCTGTCCGGGTTTTCGGGCAGCCTGGCCGCAGAGGGTTGGGCCGCCAGGGTGGTCCGAAACGGTCTTTTCTTGCCCTGGATTGCCCTACCGCCCCTTCGGCGACCTCCTTCTTGGACGCCGGTCTCCACAGTGCTCGCCGCCCACGTGTCGGAAATGCACTCCTCCGGGGTAGTGGAGAAGGCGCGGGGAAAGGTCTTTCTTTCCCGCATTTTCATCGTACCCAAGAAGGACTCTTCGAAGGGGCGGCTTATCTTGGACTTCAGCCGCCTAAACGGATTTGTGCGCAACCACAGGTTCCGTATGCTGACCTTGGCCCAGGTCCGCCTTCGGCTGAGGCAAGGGGACTGGATGGCGTCCCTCGATCTCAAGGACGCCTACTGGCATGTCCCCATTCATCCTCGGTTCCGGCGCTTCCTGGCCTTCCAGGTGGGATCAGACACGTGGCAGTTCACCAGACTACCCTTCGGCCTCTCCATGGCTCCGAGGGTTTTTACGCGGCTCACCAAGGTGGTGGCTCAGCGGATGGTGTCCGCAGGAGGGGAATTGCCTCATGTATTTGGACGATTGGCTGGTGTCCGCCCCGTCTCAGGAGGAAGCGGTTCGCATGCTGGACCGAGCTTTGGCGGTGGCGGGGGAGATGGGGTTCCTAGTCAACAAGGGAAAGTCCGTCCTTACCCTCTCCCCGCATTACTTGGCTGGGCATGCAATGGGACTCCCGTTCGGCTGCGGTCCGCATCTCGGGGGTAAATGCAGTCAAGCTTCATCAACGCCTCTTCTGGGCCTCGGTGTCCCGTTTTTTGTCAAGGAGGCATTGGGAGTTCCTTCTCGACTCGCTCAACTTCGCCACAGAGGTCACTCCCCTGGGCCGCCTCCGTCTCCATCGCCTTGTCCGGGTGAACACAGCCGTTCCGGTGCGACCCCGCGACTTGCTCCGGCCCGTCCCTCCCCTGGCCCTCACACTACTGGACGAGTGGTTGGTGGAGGGCGGTTTCTCCGCGTGGACCGGGTGGCTGCCTCCGCCCCCTACGGTCTTCGTGATGTCGGATGCGTCGGACGTCGGGTGGGGCTACCAATCCTCCGACGGCCGGCAGGGTTTCGCCGGGTGGTCTGGGGTGGAGCGCAGACTCCATATCAACGTCAAGGAGCTGCTGGTTCCTCTTCTCTTCCTCCGATCGAACCCGATCCCAGAAGGGACGGATCTCTGCTTCGAGATGGACAACATGGTCGCGGTCCACTGTCTCGCCCGCCAAGGGACATCCAAATCCGCCCTTCTGTTGTCCCTTTCGGAGCAGATCTTCGGCCTGGCGGCCCGTTTCCACCTTCATCTGTCTGCCAGGTTCCTGCCGGGAGTGGAGAATGTGTGGGCCGACGCCGTCTCGCTTCCGGGGCTCGTCGGTGGAGTGGCAGCTTCGCCCGGAGCGCTTTGCGGCTCTCTGTCGGCGGTGGGGCACTCCGGAGGTGGACCTCTTCGCGTCCCGCCGCTCTGCCCAACTACAGGCCTTTTTGACGAGGGGGGACCGGACAGCTGCAGGAGGCCCGGACACCCTCACGGAAGACTGGAACAGGTGGAGCCATGTTTACTTGTTTCCGCCTCCCCGCACCAGTGTCCTCCTGAAGGTGTGCAACAAACTGCGTTCCTACAGGGGCAAGGTGACCAATAATCTGACCATGGTGGCTCCTCTCTGGCCGGCGCAACCGTGGTTCTCCGAACTGAAGGCCTGGTGTCCCTCCCCTGTTCCTCTAGGTGCCCTCGCTTTGTTGGAGGAGCTCCCGGCCAGGCTTCTTTCCACCTTGAAGCTACACGCCTGGAGTTTCTCCATACCTCTCTCCGTCGGACGGTCTCGAACGCGGTAGCGGAGGACATGTTGGCGGCACTTCGCCCGTCCTCTACGAGACAGTATCAATCTCACTGGAAGGCCTTTCAGTCGTTCCTCAAACTCAAGGGCCTCCGCGACGTCTCTGAATCGGTCGTCCTGGATTTCCTCTCCTTCCTGGCCCACGACCGTGGGAGGTCCTCCGCTACTCTCTCCACTCACCTGGCGGCCCTGGTTGACCCCCTCAAATACGGCTCGGGTTTGGTCCTGGAGCGGCGTTTTGTGACCCTGTTGAGGAGGGGTTTGTTCCACCAAAACCCCCCTCCCCGTCGTCCTGGCCCCTTCTGGTCCCTGGAGAAGGTTCTCCGGTTCCTGCAGGGCGACCAGTTTGGGTCGGACGCTGCCGGACCTCGCCTCCTTCAGAAGGCCTTGTTCCTGGTGGCCCTGGCTACGGGGTTTCGGGCTTCTCAGCTGAGGGCGCTGACCCGTTTCCCCCAGTGGACGACCTTCTCGCGGGACGGCTCCGCTGTCTCCCTCTCCCTCTCGCCCAAGGTGCTGGGTAAGAACGAGCGGCAGGACCACCGTCTCCAACCGGTCGACGTTCCGGCTTGGTCTGCTGGGGACGCCGCACACCCCTTGTGCCCGGTTTCGGCGCTCCGGTGTTACCTGGATGCTTCCGAGCTCTGGGCGTGTGACCTGCAGTTCCTGTTCCGCGATCCTGTCACTGGTTGTCCCCTCACCACCAGGGGGATTGCCGGCCGGCTCCGGGGCGTCATCGAGTCGGCGGATCCGGGTCACGCCCCTCGCGCCCATGACGTCCGGGGTGTTGCTGCGTCTCTGGCCTTCCTCCGCACCCATTCCTTGGAGAGGGTACGGGAAGTGAGACAGTGGAGTACGGCCTCGTGCTTTGTTACCTGTCCCACTCCGTCGTGGACTTCCCCTGTGTTGCCCTGGGACTCCCTCCGTCCGGAGGGGCTGGGGTGGTGGACGCCGGGCCTCCCCTTGACGTCTCCGCTTGATTCGGGTGAGTATACTAGTGGTATAGTTTTGTTCTTGTGCAGTTGCTCTTTTGCCTCCCCACGGGGGTCGGGGGGTTCTTGCCATGTCTCCAAGTGGCAGGTAGCTTAGTGCACTAGCTCTAAGGGGACCTAAAATGACGGCTTTGAAGTATGAAAAGCCTATTTTTGGGTCCCTGACAGAGCTAGTGCACGGCCTTCGGCCTCCCACCCTTCCTTCCCCACCAAGTTTTCAGCCCCTCTCCCCGGGGATGCTTATTGGGATGGTTATGATAAGCTCCAGGCCGGCTGGCGGGCCGCGGTCCTCGGCTGGGTTGGCACGGCGTTGCCAGACGTGTTTCTTTTTTCTTTCAGATCAGAGTGTAGCCTGGTTTACTTAAACCAAATGTGGGATTAGGTTGCCTGTATACCCAGGGTTTGCCCTGGGTGGCAATCTTTCCTATCCTAATAGCTTAGTGCACTAGCTGTCAGGGACCCAAAAATAGGCTTTTCATACTTCAAAGCAGTCATTTTATTGGCGGCCGGAGTGACCAGGGTGGTAGGCCGGAGTGACCAGGGTGGGGGTGCCGGAGTGACGGAGTGACTAGGGACAGGAGTGAATTGAAATCAAGCCAGCCACTAGCCCCTAGCGCAACATGACTCCTGACCCTGCAGGTCAGGCACGGGAACTCGGGGACGACCCTGCGATACTAAGCAGAAAAGGTCACAAGAAGATTGGTTTCCCAGAACGAATTGCGTGTGAATGTAATCTCCGCACTAGCTCGCAAGAGGCTGACTTCCCCGCGCTACAAAAGTACCGAAAAAAGCCCAGTGTGAACCTGCCTCAAGTCGTGACGTCACGGCGGTGGTTGTGACGTCAACGGGAGGCTGGCAGGGGCCCCAAGGCTTTCTACTGCCCTGGCGTAGGTACGGGGGGGGGGGGGGGCACGTGGCCCCCCCCCATGAGAATGCGGTGCCCAACACTGTGGGGGGGCAGTGCCCCACCATAGGTTTATGTGCTAGCTTGTGTGTGTGTGTGTGTATGGGGCGGGCTAATGGTGGGTTAGATGGTTGGTGTGTGTGTGTGTGTGTGTATGGGGCGGGCTAATGGTGGGTGTGATGGTTGGGGTGTGTGTGTGTGTGTGTGTGTGTGTGTGTGGGGTAATGGTGGCAGTGTTGATGGTTGGGGTGTGTGTGTGTGTGTGTGTGTATGGGGCGGGCTAATGGTGGGTGTGATGGTTGGGTGTGTGTGTGTGTGTGTGGGGTATGGGGCGGGCTAATGGGGGATGTGTGGTGTGTGTGCTGGGGGGGCTGGTTTGTGGTTGGGGTTTTGTGTGTGGTGTACTTTCTATGGGGCGGGCTATGGTGGGTAATGCTAGGGTGTGTGGTGAGGGTGCGACCGAGGCACTTATCCCCGGGGGAGGACAGTGATGGCGAGATCTCCCCCATTATTTCCACACCTTGACGTAACCTGTGCTGCAGCATGCGTACTCTTGACCAGTCCCTCCACAGCCTCGCGTGTTTATCTTACCGACTACATGTGTGACAGGCCAGGAGGAGGAGATTCATGGTCTGACGAATGATACACTTGTTGTATCAAAACAACCCGAGTTGGACTTGAACTGAAGTTGCGAGTCACTTCACTTTAAGGGAGGCTGGCTAGTTGTATCTAGAGTACCTATATTATATAGAGTAGCGACAACTCGATTTGTGGGCGCCATCTTGGCGCCAAGGCCTCCTCGTTCACCAAGACCCGGGAAAGTTCTCGAGGCATTCCCCGCGTATACGGTTTACACTGTATAAAGGATATTTATCTTCGGAAATGCTTTACTATAAGATTTCACATAAAACATAGAAAAAACACATTAAAAATAAAGGTAATTATGGGACTGTAAAGATTATGATGAATTTAAAATTCTTTTAAAACTCGTATGTAAACTTTTGGGCCCGTTTTATAAGAGGAGATATCAAGAAGTAAAATTTTTTTTTTAGCTTCTTTGGAATTTTTAGTTTTTGATACATACAGTATACCATAAAAAAACATTGGGTTTAGCTAAATAAACGGGGCGGCGTCAACGCTCTCTCTCTCTTCCGCCATGAAAGATATAAAAAACGTATTTTCGCGACGCTCGGGCCCGGTCTGGACTGGGTAGTCCCGGGCGGCCCACTTTTTTTGCGAGGAAATCTAGAACGGTTCAGCCCAGCCCAGTCCGACCCACTACCAGGACCCCTTGGACCAGTGTGGGGAAAACGGGGCCCATGCGCATCAGTCAGCGGGGAAAGGCCCCAGGAGTTTCTCGTGCTGCGATAAGACATGAAAACCATGATGGCCGCCATAAGACTAAAGTATCACAGGCGAAAATAGTTGAAAAAGTTCACACAGGTAAAAGGGGGACGCAAAAAGGATATTGACCCAAGATGGACGCCTGCTGCCTCCACGTTTTTAGTTCAGTACCCCCCACTCGATCCCCCCCCAAAGGAACGACGAATGGACGGGGCCCGTCTCGGTATTTTTGCGACCCTCATTTCCCCCCTGACCCGGGCCGGAGGACTGAACCAGGGCGGTGAAAGTCACGAAAAAGCGCTATAAGGAGAGATGAGTGAGAATGAGAGTAACCAAAAAACCTTTATAATTCTTTCCTTCTCCTCTCTCTTAAAAATTATATATATAATATAATAATATATATAATATATAATTATAAAAAAAATATATAAAAAATTTTTATAAAATAAATATAAAAAAAAAAATATATATATATATATATATATAATATATATATATTTATATATATTATATATATATAAAAATTTTTAAATTTTATTAAAAATTTTTATATATTTTGAGAAATTTTAAAAAAAATTTTTGGTTACTATATCCTTCACTTCTCTCTCTCCGTGAAAGAGATAGAGTAACCAAAAATTTTTTTATTATCTCTAAAAAATAATATAAATTTAAAAGAGAGGAGAGAGGAGAGAGAGAGAGGGGAGAAGAGAGAAGAGTAGAGAGAGAGAGAGGAAAAAGGGGAGAGAGAGGAGAGAGAGGGAGAGAGAGAGAAGAGAGAGGGGAGAAAAAGGAAAGAATTAAAGGTTTTTTTGGTTACTTCAATCTTCCTCATCTCTTTTACTTTTTTTATAAATTTTTCTCTCTCTTTTCACGGAGAGCGGGGGGGGGGAGCGGGGGGAGGAGAGAGAGAGAGGAGAAAGGGGAGGAGAGAGGGGAGAAAAAGAGCGGTCGACGCCGCCGCGATTTATTTAGTTAACGCTAATGTTTGTATGGTAGCCTACTACTGTATGTATCAGAAAACGAAATATGTCAAACTAGCCGCAAAGCCGCAATCCGGGCGGCCTTTTTGGCTAGCTCCTGCGGAGGGCTATTGGTGGGCCTTCTTCGCCCACCAAACACACTCCAGATAAGACCCATTACCCACCACCTCGGCCCACCAAACACACTCTCCAGATAGCCCTTTCTAACTTTCCTGAAATGTATGTATTCCCCCCACCCATTCACTCACCCATTACCCATCACCACACACCCATTACCCATCACCACACACCCATTCACTCACCCATTACCCATCACCCCCCACCTATTCCCTCACCCATCACCCCCCACCCATTCACTCACCCATCACCCATCACCCCACCCATTCACTCACCTATTACCTACCCATCACCCCACATCAAGGTTTCCTCAATTCTCGCAACCCACTTTTTTTTCTTGTTCTCGCTAATAGGCTGCTAAAAAAAAGAAAGAAAAAAGTGATCGGATCATCCTATAAGTGGGCTTAAAACCTTCCCCTGGTTAACCTGATTCCAAAACCGTGACATATGATGGGATTCCGCCACAGGGGGCGGCACCTATCGCGGAACAGACACAGACACACACACACACTTACTTTCGCTTATATTATTATAGATAGATGGAAAGCTAATAAAATTCTGCTTCTATTGATATCTGCCATCTTATAAGCTGTCCCACAAAGTTATACATGAAGACGATTTTTAAAGTTCATCATATTTCTTCAGTCGCATAATGACCTTTATTTAATGTGTTTTACAATGTTTTATGTGATAATCTTATAGAACAAGCATTTCCGAAGATAACAGTCTATCCTTTATACATGTATATCATGAAATACTGCGGGGTAATGCCTAAATACTGCGGGGTGAACGAAGAGGCCTTGGCGCCAAGATGGCGCCAGTAGCGTTTAACATAGGGCCTATGAATGGCGTTACCCTCTTGCATATAGATACCATAGTTGTATCTAGCCCTCTTATTACAGACCCTAGATTCTAGGGTCTCTGTAACAAGAGGGTACCGTCATTTATAGGCCCTATGTTAAACGCTACTGGGCGCCATCTTAGTACCAGGGCCTCTCTGGGAAATACTTTGGAACTCATCCTTCCGGCTTTGACTGAAATGAACTACCGCACTGTATTGTATGCTTATTGTACTTTACATCTGTAAAGGTTCCAGCGTGCGCTCAGCCTTGGTTAACCCACACGGCCGCTATGAAATGTGAGGTGCCTCAAAAAATTCTAAGTCCAGTTAGGTTAGGTTAAGTTAGGTTAGGTATACTTTGTGGTTAAAGGTTTTAGGTTGGGTTAGGTTACTTTGGGGGGTTAAGGTTAGGTTAGTTAGGTATACTTTGGGGGGTTAGGTTAGGGTTAGGTTAGGTATACTTTGTGGTTAAGGTTAGTTGGTTATATTTTGTGGTTAATTTTTAAGGATATTTTGGGGTTTTAAGGGTTTAGTAACTTTGTGGTTAGGTTTATTTTATACTTTGTGGTTAAAGGTTAGGTATACTTTGTGGGTTTAAGGGTTAGGGAAGGTTGGGTATACTTTTGGTTAAGGTTAGGTTGGGTTAGGTATACTTTGTGGTAAGGGTTAGGTTAGGTTGGTATACTTTCGGTTAAGGTTGGGTATACTTGTGGTTAAGGTTAAGTTAGGTTGGTATACTTTTGGTTAAGGTTAGGTTAGGTTGGGTTAGGTATACTTGTGGTTAAAGGGTTGGGGTTGGTTGGGATACTTTGGGTTAAAGTTTAGGTTGGTATACTTTGGTTAAAGGAGGTTAGGTTGGGTATACTTTTTGGTTTAAGGTTGGGTTGGGTGATTTTACATATGGATTTTGTGATTTTTTGGGGGGAGCCAAAAATACTTATTTTTTGCTTCCCCCACCCAAAAACCCCGTATTCCCGCCGTTCCCAGGCTTGTTAGCTAGAGGGGAAGAAAAAAAAAGTGGGGGGTGAAGGACCCCTTTCCCAAAGTTTTACCCTCTCGTTTTCCCCCAAATCCCGGGGGAAATTTTCAAGGATGACCCCCAGTAATCATTTATACATGTTAAAGGATAACTGTTTCTTCGGAAATGTTTTTTTAACGTTAACATAAAACACAGAAAACTTAAATAAATCATTAGAGATTGAAGAAAATGCATGAACTTACATTCACTTTTTAAAAAGGGGTATTTCGTGGCGGCCAATTTTTTGGAAATTTTCTTGCAACGAACTCCAATTTTTGCCAACTTTCTTACCTTCACTGTCCCGGCTACACCTATCCGGGTGCTTTCTTAGATGCAGGGAAACAGGCAGGGGCGCTTTTTGAACACTACTACTACGGTATTTTCACCATACATCTAAACCCCCCTCCACTAACATTAACTTATTAATTATGACTAATTCTAAAGCAATGTTGGAAAAATTCATTACAAGCAATGAAGGGGTGATGACTTTGGCCAAGGTCATTTAAACCCGGGGGCGGCCAGGGAAAACCACGAAACCCTTATTGTATTTTTACAGGTTTACTTCAACACTAATTTTGTCTTATTGATCCCTGGGGTTTACCGGGAGAGTAAATAACATTTAATTATTAGGAAAAGTTGGTAGGTGCCCCCGGCTGGGTAATGTGAAGTGCAGAGTGGGCTAGTGTCCATCTGTTTCCCGCGACCCTGGTTGGCAGGTGTGCGCCACGAGGTCCGAGGGCCGAGTCACCGGAGCAGCACAAAGGAAATAAATGATATGCGCCTTGGGGACTCCATTGCAAAGCTCTTTGCTATTCCCCTTAACATACAAGGAACACTTCTAACCTAAATGGAGTAAATGGGTGTTTTAGACATAAAACCCTTGGTCAAACCCCGCCCAAAGGGTTTATATGTAACTGGAAAGTGTGAGTAAAGTTAACATTTTTAAAGGCCGGGTGGCATTTTCGAAGGGGCTCTAAAAAATACACTCTCTTAGCGTCCTAAGACCGACTTAATAGTTTAATCCGGGGCCCAAAAAGATACTAAAAAGGGGAATTTTTTTTGAAAAAAGCCGTAAGAAGCCCCGGGTTCTTGCAGTTTGGGTTTTTTGTTAGGCGAGGCACTTTTAAAAAGCCGGCTTTAGGATTGGCCCATGGTCAAGCCGTAAAAGCCCTAAGAAGCGGAGCCAGGGCCGCTTACCACGGGGGTTTTTACCGCTGTTTCCGGAGTCAGAGATAACAACAAATATGGCGGGGGGGGCAGAGATTAGAACAGGATATCGGGTAGAATACTGAATTACAGAAACAGGGCACAAGTAAAAAACTAGATGTACATTCAGAAGCATGGGGCATACCTTTAAAACCACGAAAAAAAATATACAAGGGAAACACGACAGGGAAAATTTAAAAAAATGGTGAAAGAATGATCATGTCTTATCAGACTGACGATAGGGCCACGGCGACTAGTAGTTTTTTTGTGAATTTCGCTGATAATATGGCACCAATTAGCCCATTTGTACATCTTAGTAGCAAGGGCTTAACTTTCGGACACACTAATAGAGCTAAAATCGGAATGGACATGGTGATAGGAGAACGTTCGATCGTCTGGGAAATAACCTTCTCGAGTCTTTAAACCATAACAACAGACGGTTGTTTTTCTAATTTTATTAAATTAGGTATCAAAAGCAGACCGGAAACGTTTTCGCTGATTCATTTATGCTCCAATTTTGGTTCTTAGAGATCTTCACACTTGTGTGAGAACGTGAAAATGTTGGAACTCACAGCCGACGGGGAGCGACGAGAGTACCCATAACCCTTCAACATCATCCGAAAATGTCAACCACAAAAACCAATGCAAAGAATATCTTAAGTATGCATAATTACTGTGACGGACATGAACAATATTAATGTGTGTTATGAGGTGCTGATAGGTATTGTAGAAATGACTAGCATTGCGTTGAGGGGAAAATCTTAAGAACAAGGGCTCCCGGTAAGCTGACCCAAAATGTTGGCTCTACGTGTTATACTTACTGTCCTTAACACATCTGTGTTAGATTTTAATGAGTGCCGATATGAGTGCAGGCTATTTGTTGGTGGCACCTGATTTTTATGTTGGACATATAATTAATGGTGTAAATGATGTAAGTTAAACTCTCGCTTTGACGAACCAAATTGGGGGAAGGATGCGAGGTTATAATTACCGAGTGATCCAAACTTTTCGCCATTTATAACAAATTGTGGGATTATATGAGGTGAAAGTTCCCCTATTTCCTCTATTCCGTTGTATCGTGGAACTTTGTCGATACATCTGACGAAAGTTCGCTATACAGTGCAATTATACATGCAGCCACACAAATACTACACGAAATACAGGGCAATTTAAAAAACAAATCAGAACCGTACAACGCATATATACTGGACTTAGTCGGTAAAAACGCACGCATATACCGGACTGGCAGAAAACAAGTGTTGAAGCCGAATTTGTTATTCTAAAGTCCGTAAAAGCGAGCTAGGGTTTGTGTGTATACACGCTAAAACTTTTGAAATACAGTACTACAGGAGCATCAGTGTATATACCTAATACGTTCGGTTTGGGGCATTAAGTAGGGATTTTTTTAACAGGTTATGTGTCAAGCAGTGTTTCGCAGATAGGAAATACAAAATTATGAAACAGTATGAGAAATTGTATTGTTGAATATGAATGCTAATCGTATTTACTGGCTTACTTTGGTTGCATTATCTGACAATCCAGTATTTACAGTGGCCCCTTTGTGCATTAAAATCTGAGGTTTAAATTATTTTTTTTATTTTAGTGTATAGTTCGATTATTTGCTTCTGTTATTAATTTTTACTGTCCTTATAAAACTTTCTCATAGGTACACATCACCAACATTACTTTTTATATTATTTCATTTTCACGTTTATATTTAGCCTTGTTTATCCATAAAGTGGCATAATATCGGTAAAATTTAGGATGAAAAAAATATGAACATGACTATTAGGTCATGTATGAACAAACACTCATAATGCTTGTCTGTCTCTATTGCCTTTCATGGCAAGGGTTAAATTGCAATAGTAACACATCAGTCTATGTTATCATGTTATGTATATGCCAGGTTGCATGACAGTGTTATCCTACCCGAAGAGAAGGAGAAGACTGAGAGAAGGAGTGAAGAGGGGGAGTAAATAAATAAATAAATACTTATTTCCATGAAACAGGTTTTACTATCAAAACTTACATCACAGTATGTCTATGCAATATATACTAAAAAATGAAACTTATGAAAGTCACGCAAATAAAAAAACTACATAAAAAGAAAGTCAAACGAAAATTAAAAGGGAAATAATTATAAACCATTAAAACAATAAGCAACTTACAAGTACATTCAAATATCTTTAAAATACTTACTAATAACATTATGCAAACTTATTTTGATATGGGGAATTAAAATTATAGTTCCCTAGGTCAATTAAAAAGTAAAATTTATATGTCGACTAAAAGTGTAGATTTCCATAATTAATGATGCATGAAGGCAAATTGTTCCATAGTTAAGGCCTGTGTACAGGATGGGTTCTGAGCACCAGTCTGTTCTGGCTCTTGGACATAATGACGGCTTTGAAGTATGAAAAGCCTATTTTTGGGTCCCTGACAGAGCTATGCACTAAGCTATAGGATAGATAGGGAAATGATCGCTACCAGGGCAAACCCTGGGTATACAGGCAACCATTCCAACATCTGGTAAACACATTACCAGGCTACACTTAGATAATCTGAAAAAAGAACATACGTCTGGCAACGCCCCCGTGCCATCTGACCGCGGCGGCTGTCCGCCAGCCGTATCGGAGCCATCATAACCATCCCAAAAATCATCACCGGGGAGAGGGGCTGAAAACTTGGCGGGGAAGGAAGGGTGGGAGGCCGGAGGCCCGTGCACTAGCTATGGTCAGGGACCCAAAAATAGGCTTTTCATACCTTCAAAAGCCGTCATTTTAGGTCCCCGTAGGAGCTAGTGCACTAAGTACATGCCACTTGGAGACGGGGCCAGAAGCCACCGACCCCCGCGGGAGGCCAAAAAAGAGCAACTGCACAAGAACAAACGATTACCAATAGTATACTCACCCTAATCAAGCGGAGACGTCAATGGGAGGCACGGCGGTCACCACCCCAGCCCCTCCGGACGGAGGGAGTTCCCAGGGCACCCAGGGGAAGTCCACGACGGAGTGGGACAGGTAACGAGCACGAAGCACGAGGCCGTACTCCCACTGTCCCCTTCCCGTACCCTCTCCAGGAATGGGTGCGGGAGGATAAGGAGGCAAGGCCAGGGACGCCAGCAACACCCGGACGTCATGGGCGCGAGCGGGCGTCGTGAACCGGATCCGCCGAACTCGATGACGCCCCGGAGCCGGCCGGCCAATCCCCCTTGTGGTGAGGGGACGACCAGTGAACCAGGACGCGGAACAGGAACTGCAGGTTCGCACGGCCCAGGGATCGGAAGCATCCAGGTAACACCGGAGCGCCGAAACCCGGGCACAAGGGGTTTGTTGCGGCGTCCCCAGCAGGGACCAAGCCGGAACGACGGGACCGGTGGAGACGGTGGCCTGCCGCTCGTCTTACCCAGCACCTTGGGCTGAGAGGGAGAGGGAGACAGCGGAGCCGTCCCCCGCGAGAAGGTCGTCAATGGGGGAAACGTGGTGTCAGCGCCCTCAGCTGAGAGTTGAGAAGCCCGACGAAACACTCCCGTAGCCAGGGCACCAGAACAAGGCCTTCTGCAAAGGATGGCGATGTCGGCAGCGTCCGACCCAAACTGGTCGACCTGCAGGAACCGGAGAACCTTCTCCAGGGACCAGAAAGGGACCAGGACGACGGGGAGGGGGGTTTGGTGGAACAAAACCCTCTTCAACAGGGTTCACGAACGCCGGTCCAGGACCAACCCCAACCGTATTTGAGGAGGTCAGCCAGGGCCGCCAAGGTTGCGTGGAGAGAGAGCGGAGGACCTCCCACGGGCGTGGGCCAGGAGAGGAGAGGAAAATCCAGGACGACCGATTCAGAGGACACGTCACGGAGGCCCCTTCTTGCAGTTGAGGAACGACTGTGAAAGGGCCTTCCATTGAGGACTGATACTGTCTCGTAGAGAGGGACGGGCGAAGAGCCGCCAACATGTCCTCCGCTACCGCGTCCGAGGACCGTCCGACGGAGCGAGGTACGGGAGAGAAAAGTCCAGGCAGACCTGTAGCTTCAAGGGGAAAGACCAGCACTGGCCGGGAGCCTCCTCCAAAACAAGCAAAGGGGCCACCATAGAGAGAACCGGGAGGGACACCAGGCCATCAGTTCGGAGAAACCACGGTTGCGCGGCCAGAGAGGAGCCACCAAGGTCACCTGACCCTGTAGGACCAGTTTGTTGCATTACCTTCAGGAGGACGCTGTTGCAGGGAGCGGAGGAAACAGGTAAAACATAGGCGCCACCCTGTTCCCGTCTCCGTGAGGGCGGCCAGGGACTCCGCAGCTCGGCCCCCTCGTCAAAAGGTTGTAGTTGGGCAGAACCGGGTGGGACAGCAAAGAGGTCACCTACCGGAGTGCCCCACCGCCGACAGAGAAGCCGCAAAAGCGCTCCGGGTTGAAGCTGCCACTCTACCGACGAGCCTGGAAGCGATGACAGTGCGTCGGCCCACACATTCTCCACTCCCGGCAGGAACCTGCAGACAGATGAAGTGGAAAACGGGCGCCATGCGAAGATCTGCTCCGAAAGGGACAACAGAAGGGCGGGATCTGGAGTTCCTGGCGGGCGAGGACAGTGGACCCGCGACCATGTTGTCCATCTCGAAGCAGAGAGCCGTCCCATTTGGGAGGGTTCGATCGGAGGAGAGAGAGGGCACCAGAAGACGCTCCTTGACGGTGGAGTTTGTGGAGTCTGCGCTCCCACCCGGCCCACCCGCCGAAACCCTGCGGCCCGTCGGAGGAATTGGGTAGCCCCACCCGAACGTCCGACGCATACGACATAGAAGACCGTAGGGGGCGGGGGCAGCCCACCCGTCCACGCGGAGAAAAAAACGCCCTTCACCAACCCACTCGTCTACTCTATTAGTTGAGGGCCAGGGGAGCAGGGACGGGACCGGAGCAAGTCGCGGGGTCGCACCGGAACGGCTGTGTTCACCACCGGAAAGCACAACGGGACGAAGACGGCCCAGGGGAGGACTTCTGCGGGCTGAAGTGAGGGAGCCGAGAAGGGACTCCCAATAGCCTCCTTGACAAAAAACGGGGCACACGAGCCCGGGAGGAAGAGGCGTTGATGAAGCTTGGCCCGCATTTTCCCCGAGCGATGCGGACCGCAGCTTGGAACGGGATCAGTACATTGCAATGACCAGCCAAGTAAATGCGGCGGAGAGGCGGGTAAGGACGGACTTTCCCTGGTGGTGACTAGGAACCCCATTCCCCCGCCACCACCAAAGCTCGGCTCAGCATGCGAACCGCTTCTCTGAGGACGGGGCGGAACACAAGCCAATCGTCCAAATACATGAGGCAATTGGACCCCATGCAGACACCATTCCGCCTGAGCCACCACCTTGGTGAGCCGCGTAAAAAAACCCTCTGAGCGATTGGAGAGCACAAGGGCAGTCTGGTGAACTGCCAACGTGTCCGATCGCCACCTGAAAACCAGGAAGCGCCGGAACGTGAGGATGAATGGGGACATGCCAGTAGGCGTCTTGCACGATCGAGGGCGCACGCCATCCAGTACCCTTGCACTCAGCCGACGAAGCGGACCTGGGCCAAAGGTCCAGCTACGAACCGGTGGTTTGCGGCACAAATCCGTTTAGGCGGCTGAGGTCCAAAGTAAAGCCGCCCCTTCGAAGAGCTCCTTCTTGGGTACGATGAAAATGAGGGAAAGAAGAACCTCTTCCCGCGCCTTCTCATCTACCCCGGAGGAGTGCTGTCCGACCCGTGGGCGGTGAGCACTGTGTGGAGACCACGGCGTCAAGAAGGAGGTCGCCGAAGGTGCGGCTTAGGGCAATCCAGGGCCAAGAAAAGACCGTTTCGAACCACCCGGCGGCCCAAACTCTCTGGGCCGGATGCCGAAACCCGGACAAGAGGCCCTGGACGGGAGGTCAGAAGCGAGAGCGACCCTTGGAGGAAGGCTTGTGGACAGTAGCGTGGCCCGAGCGAAAGGCCCGAGGACCCAGAGCCCCTGAATCCGGAAGGGCCCAACCCCGACTGGGACGACGAGGATCCTGGGGGCCATCCACACGGGGGTGAGCACTCCTGGACTGCCCCTTCCCGACGAGAAGAGCCCCGGACGAACCACTGCCGGGACCCCCTCCCGGAAGCCCCCGGCGAGCGGTCTGGGGGCGGAGAAGGACACCAAGAGTGAGGTGGGGGGGAATTGAGGCGAGGGACACGCTGCAAGGAGGGCTCCGACAAGACCTCCGAATCGAAAGGACTAATCCGGAGAATCTGCTGTCGAGTCAGCTCCGGCAGGCCCCGAAAAGCCTCGCGCCGAAGAGCCAAGCGGGCAGGACGGCCCTGTCAATGGCAGGGCGGATCCGTAGGGCGAGAAGGGAGGCGCCGAATGCATCACAGGCGTTCGACAAAGCACGCAACAGACATCCGACCGGGGATGGCCGGGGAAGAGAGAACAGTGATCCACGGGCGAGGGAGGAGGAGCACTCCGCCAGCTGACTGAAGAGGCACAGAAGAGGTCAACAGGGAGGCGTGTTGACCCGACTCCTGAAAGTCCCGGCGGAAAAGCTCCTCCTTCACCGGTTGCGCCCGCCACGGAGGTCCTTGGCAGAAAAAAGGGACACCCGGAGGAAACAATCCGCAATCACACGTGGGAAAAGCCACCAGAGGAAGGGAGAAAACCGGGATCGGGGCCCCGGACTGAGGAAGGACCCCCGGTCAGCATGGGGGTAACCGCTCTCCACACTTCGCGGCAGGGTCCCAGCCGGCCTTCATCCAGGGCAACCGGTCTTGCGCCTCTAGAGAAAGCCCCACCTGGCATCCTGGATTCCCCCTCCACGCCACGGGAAGCCATTCCCTGAACAAATAGCCTCAGCCAGTAAGGAGGCCCGAGCATCGAAAGCGGCCGCCGAAAGAAAACCGCCAGGCTGGCTTCGAGGCAGCGTTCAGGCGAGAGAAAGGAATCCGGCGGTAGAAGGAGGACTCCTGTCCCCTGTCCACCGGGAGCGACCGCACCCCAGGTCCGGACAACTGGCCCCAGGAGCCGTCCTCCAGACGACCGATGGCAACAACGCCGCCCGGTCCCAACAGTCTCACAAGCAATCGACGGTGGCATCGGTGCCAGGGTAAACAGGACGAGAAGAAGGAGGGTAGTCCCAGGCATCCCTCCGCAGCGGGGACGAGGGAAGTGCACCTAGAAGGACTCAGAGACAAAGGCGGAGGAAGGAGCCGGTGGACAGGAAGCCAGGGGCGGAAAGTCCCCGAACCGTCGTCGCCGTTGTTTTCGGGGCACGGGTTAGGGCAGCATCCTTCTTCCCGTCGGAGCACACCAGAGTAGGTACATTCCTCGACTACCACGACTCAGAAGGAGGCACCCGGTGAGAGGGGAAGCAGGCGATGGGGACCTGCGACCGCCTCGGAGTCGGAAGAATGGGACCCAGAAGTAAGTGGCCCTCTCATTCTTGCCATGAAGAGTTCACTGCAAGACATTCCAAAGCCAGACAACCCCGGATGGTACAGGATGGTGAGGGTGGGGAAGGCAGGGAGGGACGCCTCTGGACCAGCCGTAGGAGCTACAGACCAGCAGGCAAAGTCCTCGACCTGGGGAAGTCGCGGTCATGGTGAGGGACTGAGGACCGACACGCCAGATCTTGCTCCACCGGTCAGCACGATCGACGCCGCGCTCATGGAAGCAGAGGCAGGGGGTCGGGCAGGTGCGAGACGAGGAGGAGATGACGACTTGGCGAGGCCCAGCCGAGAAACCCAGAGACCGGTCCGCCCAGGGACAGACGGGACACAGTGGCTGCGTTGGCGAGACTTCAAAGCCTTTTCGACCACCACCCTTGAGTGTCAGCATAGGCACTCGCAGTAAAGCAGGGAAACACCCCCCTCCGGGAGGATGAGCCGCAGCCATTCCACAGCATACCGGGCAACGGCGGGACGAAAAAGGTCCGACAGAAGCACGGGGCTTTTGCGAGGAGCAAACTGTTGGGCCCGGGACCTAAAAAGACACGAGCAGCCCTGGGCTCACAATGATCCGTTGGAAAAGAAGGGGGTAAAACAGTGAGGGGGTAAAGGGATGACGCAACACGAAAAGCCCCCAAAAACCCCCACCTGCATCGCCACACGCACGCCCCGGACCCCCAGTAAGTGGATGTTCGGGGAGGGGGGGGGGTGACGGGCAGGCCAGGGACCGCCTCAAACTCCCCTACCCGGCCCTGGGAGGGTCCGGCGAGGGAATCTAAGCGGGGGATAGTGGTGGGCACCAGCAAAAAGCGGAACCCCGTAACCATCCGCCCATTCAGCGCACAGCGTGGCAGGCAGGGGACGTGGCAGACCAGGTACCCCAAACCCCCCTGCACGAGCCCCAGGGAGGGACGGCGGGGGGGGGGGCGTGGCTGGGAGAACTACGTAAACCATCCGCCCATCTCATCTTACACGTGGCAGACCAGGGGAACACCGAACCCCCCCGCACGGCCTATGGGACGGGCCGGCCAGGGGGGGAGGGGCGTGGATGGTAGAACTACGTAACCATCCGCCATTCAGCTTACACGTGCCAGACAGGAAACCACCGAACCCCCCCCCCCCCGCACGGCTCATGGGAGGACCGGCCGGGCGGTGGGGGGGGTGGCGGGAGAAGACTACGTAACCCTCCCCCCAATCTTCAAAAGGGCTACACGTGAGCAGACCAATGTGTCAGGCCAGGGGAGCCTTGGCGGGGAAATATGCCCAGGGAGAGAAAGGTGAAAGCCGCGCAATTGGGGCGTAGCTTAACACCACAGACACGACACAGACACCAGCGAAAATATTTAAGACACAGCTGGCCCGGCCAGGGTAAAGAATAAACTACAATCATCCCCGTAAAAACCTTACAGAAGGATACGAAGCCATGAATGGTGTTAAAAAATTCAACACACACCCACGTAACACACGAAAAACAGCAGGTGCCCTTACCATAGGCCTGGAATACAAACAACAAGTGTAAGGAGAGCATGTGTTGACTGTGATGAAGGAAAAAGAAGATGATGGCTCCGATACGGCGGCGGACCAGGCCCGGCCCGCGGTCAGATGGCACGGCGTTGCCAGACGTAGTTTCTTTTTCAGATTATCTAAGTGTAGCCTGTAATGTTTTACCAGATGTTGGAATGGTGTTGCCCTGTATACCAGGGTTTGCCCTGGGGTAGCGATCTTTCCTATCCTATAGCTTAGTGCACTAGCTTAAGGGGACCTAAAAAAGGTCTTTTAAGCTGCATTGTTGTACGCTGTATTTTCCCTGACAATGGAAAACTAGATAACCATCGGATACAAAAACCCATGACAGCCTTATAAACAGCGGAACATTTCCATAAAATATATCTGTCTTTAATGTTAACCACTTTAACTCTTTTATGATAGGGTAACGTGATCCTTCTTTCTAGCTCCTCCAAATAGCTAGTTTAGCTGCCAATATTTTGCAGTTTTTTAAACGCTAAAAAGTTAAAAGTTGAGAAAAATATTTGTGAAGTCCCAATACCATACAGTAAGTAATTCCATTAACTGAGAGAGAGAGAAGAGAAGAGAGACGAAGAGAGAGAGACGAGAGAGAGATGAGAGAGAGGGAGAGAGAGAGAGAGAGAGAAGAGACGAGAGATGACGAGAGAGAGAAGAGACAGGAGAAGAGAGAGAGAGAGAGACGAGAGAGAGAGAGAGTAAGGCGAGAGAGGAGGAAGAGAGAGAGAGAGAAGAGAAGAGTGAGGGAGGGACAGAGAGAGAGAGAGAGAGAGGAAGGAGATGAGAGAGACGCGAGAGAGTGAGAGAGAGAGAGAGAGAGGAGAGAGGAAGAGGAGAGAGAGAGAGATGACGAGAGACGAGAATGGAACGAACGAGAGAGACGAAAAGAGAGAGAGAGAAGCCGAGAGGAGACGCGAAGAGAGAGAGCAGAGAGAGAGAGCGATTAATTTAATGCCCAAAAAGTAGCCAAGAATGAAAAACAGCCCCCCTATCTTCCAAGCAAAAATATCAACAACCCAAAATCGCCCAACACGAAATGCGAAAATCCGGGGCACTGCGGCCAGATGATGGCTGTGTGTGTGATTGTTGTTTTTTTGTTTGTGGTTTGTTTAAGAAATCCCTCATTTATACCTGACCATGGCATACGGGGCAGCAGTAATAAAAATTTTAGGTCCCCTTAGAGCTAGTGCACTAATCTATTAGGATAGGAAAGACGCCACCCAGGGCAAACCCTGGGTATAAATGGCAACCAATACCCACATAGTTAGGTCAACCAGGCTACATTTGATCTGAAAGGAAAAAGAAAACACACGTCTGCAACGCCGTGCAAATCCTGCCGAGGGGCCGGCGAGTTCCGCCAGCGGCCGGAGCTATCTTTTCTTAATTTTGCCTTCATTCGAGTAAACACCGCGACCGTATCCTGAAAACGTGTTGTCTTTCTTCAGGCCATATGGTGAGCACCTGACTGTTTTTTCGGGTTTGTACGTGGTGTGTGTGACGTTTTTTTACCCATTCATGCTTCGTAATCTTCTGTAGGGTTTCACGGCATGGAGTGTAGATTATTCTTCATCCTGGTCCGCCGTGCACCAGCTGTGTTCTTAAAATATTTTATTCGGATGGTGTCTGTGTTGTGGTGTTAAGCTACGCCCCAGGGGCGCGGCTTTCACCTTTCTCCCCTGGGGACTACTTTCCCCGCCAGGGCGGTCCCTGGCCTGACACCTGTACGGTTTCGTCGTTCACCCAGCCACGCCCCCCGCCCGGCCCCGGGGACCCTCCAAGGGCTGGGGCGGAGGGGGTTTGGTGTGTCCCTGGTCTGCCAGTGTAAGCTGGAGATGGGCGGATGGTTTACGTAGTTCTCCCAGCCACGCCCCACCCCCCGCCAGGACCTCCCATGGGCTGGTTCGGGGGGTTTCGGTGAGTTCCTGGTTGCAAGTGTGAGAGCCAAGAGATGGGCGGATGGTTCGTCGTTCACCCAGCCACGCCCCAACAGGGGCAGGTACGGTTGTGTTGGTAGTTCCCCTGGCTGCCACGTGTGCGCTGAGATGGGCGGATGGTTACGTCGCTCTTGCTGGTTGCCCATCCCTCCCCGCTCCCCGCCCGGACCCCTACACATGGGCCGGGTAGGGGGAGTTGAGCGGTTCCTGGCTGCCATGTCGACCCCCACCCCCTCCCCCGACCATCCACTTACATGGGGGTCGGGGAAGTGCGGTGGCGATGGCAGGTGGGGGGTTGGGGGCGTTTCGTTGTTGGTCTAGTACCTTTCCCTCTCACGTTTCTACCCTTCTTTCCAGGGATCAATGTGAGGCCCAGGGCTGCTCGTGTCTTTTAGGTCCCGAGGCCACAAGCTTTGCTCCTCGCACGCCCCGTGCCTTCTGTCGGGACCTTTTTCGTCCCGCCCGATTGCCCGGTATGCGTGGATGGCTGCGGCTATCCTCCCGGAGGGGGGGGGGTGCCCTGCTTTACCAGCAGAGGCCTATGCTGACCTCAAGGAGTGGTGGTTCGAAGGCTTTGAAGTCTCGCCAACGCAAGCCACTTCCGTCTTCCTGGGCGGACCGGCTCTGGGTTCTCGCTGGGCCTCGCCAAGTCGTCCATCTCCTCATCGTCTCGCACCTCACGACCCCCTGCCTCTGATTCCATTAGAGCTCCCCCGGCGTCGATCTTTGCTGATGTGTGGAGCAAGATCTGGCGGTTCTCCTCAGTCCCTCACCATGACCGCGACTCCCAGGTCGAGGAACTTGCCGGGTGGGTGCGTAGCTCTACGGGCTGGTCAGGAGTCTCCTGGCCTTCCCCACCCTCACCTCACTGTGCCTCGGGGTTGTCGGTTGGATGACTTCCAGTGAACTCACTTCATGGCAAGAATGGAGTTCCACTTAATTTCTGGGTCCCATTTTTCCGACGCGAGGGTCGCAGGTCCCCCATCGCATGCTCCCCTCTCAGCGGTGCCCTTCTGAGTCTGTGGGTAGCGAGGAGACTACCTGGTTGTGCTCCGACGGGGAAGAGGATGGCTGCCCTACCCGTGCCCAAGGGCGACCCCGACGGTTCTGGGGACTCCGCCCCCGGATTCCTGTCCGCCGCGACCCTTCCTCCGCCTTTTCTTTGAGGTGCACTTCATGTACCACTTCCCCTCGTCCCGACTTGCAGGAATGCTGCCTGGGACGCCCTCTTCTTCCTCAGTCCCTGTTTTACCTGGGCACCGATGCCGCGTGATTGCTTGTTGAGACGGTTTGACGGGCGGCTTGTTTGCCATCGGTCGTCTGGAGGACGGCTGTGGGGGCCCAGTTCACGGACTTGGAGGTGCGTCGCTTCGGGAGGGCGGGGGCCAGGAGTCCTACCTCTACGCCGGATCCTTCTCTCGCCTGGACGCTCCCTCGAAGCAGCCTGCGGCTTTCTTCGGCAGGCCGCTTTGGATGCTCTAGGCCTCCTACTGGCTGAGCATAGTTTTGGTCAGGGATGGCTTCCCGGCGTGGAGGGAAGCCAGGATGCAGGGTGGCTTTCTTCGGGGAGGCCAGAAACGGTTGCCCTGGATGAAGGCCGGCCTGGACACTGCCGAAGTGTAGAGAGCGTGGTACCACCCAGTGTGAACCGGGGTCCTTCTCCGCCTGGGGCCCGATCCCGGTTCTCCCGGACTCGGTGGCTTTCAAGTGTGATGGCTGATTTCCTCCGGGTCGTCCCGCATTTCTGCCAAGGCCTCGTGGCGGGCGCAACGGTGAAGGAGGAGCTCTTTCGCAGGGACTTTCAGGAGCGGCAACACCTCTGGTGTGTTGTTACCTCTTCTGTTGCTTCTTCAGTCAGCTGGGGAGTGGCTCTACTACCCTCGCCGTGGACACCATTATCTCTCCCCGGCCTCCCGGTCCGATGTATGTCGGGCTTTGTCAGACCGCTTGGTGTGCGTTCGGCGTCTCCCTCCTGCCGACGGTCCGCCCTGCCATTGACAGGGCCGTCACTGCCGCTTGGCTCTTCGGCGCGAGGCCTTCGGGGCCTGCCGGAGCTGACTCGACAGCAATTCTCCGGATAGTCCACTTCGGATTTCGGAGGTCTTGTCGGAGCCCTCCGTGCAGCAGTGTTCTCGCCTCAATGCCCCCCAACCGTCACTTGGGTCTACTCCGGCCCCCAGACCGTCTCGGCCTGGGGGTTCCGGGAGGAATCCAGAGTGTTCGTCGGGGCTCTTTCCCCCGTCGGAAGGCCCAGGTCAGGAGTGATCAACCCCCGGTGTGGATGGCCCCAGTATCCTCGTCGTCCCAGTCGGGGTGGGCCTTCCGGGTTCAGGGGCTCTGGGCTTCTCGGGCCTTTCGCTCGGGGCCCCTACTGTCACAAGACTTCATCCAAAGGGTCGCTCTCGCTTCTGAGCTCCCTTCCGGGCATCCTGTCCGGTTCGGGAGCATGGCCGCAGGAGAGTGTTGGGCCGCCAGGACGTGGTCCGAAACGGTCCTTTCTTGCCCTAGATTGCCCACCGCCCCGTCGGCGACCTCCTTCTTGGGACGCGGTCTCCACAGTGCTCGCCGCCCAAGGTTGTCGAATGCCACTCCCCGGGTGGGTAGTGGAGAAGGCCGGGAAGGTCTTTCTTTCCCGCATTTTCATCGTACCCAAGAAGGACTATTCGAAGGGGCGGCTTATTTTTTCCCCTTTGGACTTCAGCCAGCCTCTAAAACGGATTTGTGCGCCAACCACAGGTTCCCGTATCGCTGACCTGGCCAGGTCCGCCTTCGGCTGAGGCAAGGGGACTGGTGTGTCACCCGATCTCAAGGCGCCTACTGGCATGTCCCCATTCATCCTCGGTTCCGGCGCTTCCTGGCCTCCAGGTGGGATCGGACACGTAGGCCAGTTCACCAGACTACCCTTCGGACTCTCCATCGCTCGAGTTTTTTTGATTTTTTACGCGGATCACCAAGGTGATGGCTCAGCGGATGGGTCTGCAGGGGTTGAATTGCCTCATGTATTTGGGGTACGATTGGCTGGTGTCAGCCCGTCTCAGTGAGGAAGCGGTTCGATGCTGGACCCCGAGCTTTGGCGGTGGCGGGGGAGAGATGGGGTTCCTAGTCAACAAGGGGAAAGTCCGTCCTTACCCCCTCTCCCCGGATTAACTTGGCTGGGCAGCAATGGGACTCCCGGTTCGGGCTTCGGGTCCGCATACTCCGGGGGAGGAAAAATGCGGCCCGGCCTTCATCAAAGCCTCTTCCGGGCTCGGTGTCCCGTTTTTTGTCAAGGAGGCATGGGAGTCCATTCTCGGTCGCTCAACTTCGCCGCAGAGGTCACTCCCTAGGGCCGCCTTCGTCTCCGTCGCCTTGTCCAGGGTGGTGAACACAGCCGTTCGGTGGCGGCCCGCGACTTTGTCCGGCCAGTCCCTCCCCTGGCCCTCACACATACTGGACGAGTGGTTGTGGGAGGGCGGTTTCATCCAGCGGGACCGGGTGGCTGCCTCCGCCCCCTACGGTTTTTCGTTGATGTCGATGCGTCGGAAGTCGGGGGGGGCTACCAATCCTCCGACGGCCGGCAGGGTTTCGGCGGACGTGGCCGGGGTGGAGCGCAGACTCCAACATCAACGTCAAGAGCTGCTGGTTTTGGTCCTCTTCTCTTCCTCCGATCGAACCCGATCCCAGAAGGGACGGTCTCTGCTTCGAGATGGAAACATGGTCGACGGTTCCACTGTCTCGCACGCCAAGGGACATCCAAAATCCGCCCTTTGTTGTCCCTTTCGGAGCAGATCTCGGCCTTGCGGCCAGTTTCCCTCATCTGTCTGCCAGGTTCCTGCGGGAGGGAGAATGTGTGGGGCCGACACCCTGTACTCGCTTCCGGGGGGTCGCTCGTCGGTGGAGTGCAGCTTCGCCCGGAGCGCTTTGCGGGCTCTCTGTCGGCGGTGGGGCACTCCGGAGGTGTGACCTCTTCGCGTCCCGCCGCTATGACCAAACTACAGGCCTTTTTGAGAGGGGGGACCGGGGCAGCTGGCGGGAGGCCCGGACGCCCTCACGGAAGACTGGAACAGGTGGCGCCATGTTTAACCGGTTTCCGCCTCCATGCACCAGGTGTCCTCCTGAAGAGGTATGCAACAAACTGCGTTTCCTACAGGGGCAAGGTTGACCATGTGGTCCTCTCTGGCCGGCGCAACCGTGGTTCTCCGAAACTGAAGGCCTGGTGTCCCTCCCCGGTTCCTTAGGGGCCCTCGCTTTGTTGGAGGAGCTCCCCGGCAGGCTTCTTTCACCTGAAGCTACACGACTGGAGTTTCCTCCTAACTCCCTCCGTGGGACGTCTCGGACGCAGGTAGCGGAGGACAGGTTGGCGGCACTTCGCCCGTCTCTACGAGACAGTTATCAGTTTCTCACATGGAAGGCCTTTAGTCGTCCTCAAACTCAAGGGCCTCCGCGGACGTCTCTGATCGGTCGTCCTGGATTTCCTATCCTTCCTGGCCCCGACCTTGGACGGTCCCTCCGCTACTCTCTCCACTCACCTGCGGCCCTGGCTGACCCCCTCAACTACGGTTGGGTTTGGTCCTGGACCGGCGTTCTGTGCCCTTGTTGAAGAGGGTTGGTCCACCACAAACCCCCTCCCCGTCGTTCCTGGTCCCTCTGGTCCCTGGAGAAGGTTCTCCGGTTCCTGCAGGGCGACCAAGTTTGGGTCGGACGCTGCCGGACCCTCGCCTCCTTCAGACAGGCCTTGTTCATGGGTGGCCATGGCTACGGGGTTTCGGGCTTCTCAGATGAGGGCGTGTGAAAACCCACCCCCCCCGTTTTTCCCCAGTGGACGACCTTACTCGCTGAACGGCTCACGCTGTCTCCCTCTCCCTGTGCCTTAAGGTGCTGGTAAGAACGAGCGGCAGGACCACCGTCTCCAACCGGTCGGTCGATTCGGCTTGGTTGCTGGGGACGGCCGCACACCCTTGTGCACACGGTTTAGGCGCTCCGGGTTACCTGGATGCTCCGAGCCTGGGCGTGTGACCTGCAGTTCCTGTTCCCCCCGCGATCCTGCACTGGTCGTCCCCTCACCACCAGGGGGATTGCCGGACGGACCGGGGCGTCATCGAGGGGGGGGGGGGGGGGTTTTCGGGCGGATCCGGGTCACGCCCTCCCCCCCCTCGCTCATGACGTCCGGGGTGTTGCTGGTACTTTGGCCTTCCTCCTGCAACCAATTCCTTGGAAGGAGGGGTACGGGAAGGGGGACAGTTGAGACGGCCGTGCTTCGTGGGCTCGTTACCTGTCCCACTCGTCGTGGAACTTCCCCTGTGTGCCCTGGGACTCCCTCCGTCAGGAGGGGCTGGGTGGTGGAACGCCGGGCTTCCCCTGTTTACGTCTCGCTTGTTGATCGGGTGAGTATAATAGTGGTATCGTATTGTTCGTGCAGTTGCTCTTTGCCTCCCCGGGGCCCCGGGGGTCGGGGGCTTCTTGCCCCGTCTCCAAGTGGCAGTAGCTTAGTGCACTAGCTCTAAGGGGACTAAAATGACAGGCTTTGACGTATGAAAAGCCTATTTTTGGTTCCCTACAGAGTTAGTGCACGGCCTACGGCTCCCACCCTTACCTTCCCCACAAGTTTTCAGCCCCCTCTTCCCCCCGGGAGATGATTATGGGATGGTTATTGGATAGCTCCGGGCCGGCTGCGGACGCGGCCTCCGCAGGATTGCCACGGCGTTGCCAGACGTGTGTTTCTTTTCTTTAGATCCTAAGGTAGCGGGTTACCTAACCAGATCGTGGGTTATGGTTGCCTGGTATACTAGGGTTTGCACACTGGGTGGCGATCTTTCCTATCTATAGATTAGTGCACTAGCTCTGTCAGGGGACCCACAAATAGGATGTTTCACATACTTCAAAGCGGTCAAATAAATCAATAATGTGGAATCAGACCACCAACCATATGATGTCCGTAGGTGCCCGCCCTCTTTACTGCCCTTTAAATATTCCATTTGGTTTATGGAGCAAAAATAACATAATGTGAAGGATAGTGTGTGATCCATTCACAATTTCGTCATGTCAGTTATCGTAACTTATTAATGGCTTCATTCGCGGTACACTTTTCGTCATGGTGTGGTTATTTGTTACAGTTATCAGCTGTGAGCGCCGAGCGGACGAGCCTCGACACTGTCAGCCGTTCGGCGAGGCACGAAAGCGAGAGAGAAGCCGTAAGAAGCCGGCTTCTACGGCTTCTCTCACCAAAATTCGCCTTAAGAAGGCATTTTCGGGCGTCATCTTAGCCTCGTGGAAGGCGGACAGTAATGCGGGGTTCACACTTCCCGTATATACGTCCGTCTTCCCAACGATGGACGTCACCGTGAGTAACTTACTACTTGTGTGACTTGAAAGGACGTGCCGTCTGGAAGGCAAAAGATCGAGCCTCAATTCTTTTGGCGGGGCGGGAGCGGTGGTTGACCACCAAATTATTAGAACATGATACGTACACTAAGTTTTGCAATTTATCCAAAATAATGCTGTTCCAAGGTCTGATTTAAATAGATTTAGTATCAAGTGATTCTGGAACGACAATATTTATAAGGAAGACATACATGATGTGAAATATTGTGTCCCGCTGCTGAAGGGGAAACAGCGGCACAGCTGCTTGAATGATAAGCTCGACCCCACCACCACTACCTCTTGTGTATTTTTACAGCCAGCACACATACCTGGACCATGTGAGATTCTCATGGTAATTGTGGGCTAGGTGGGCCATGGGTAAAGTATGGGCAAATCCCACATGGGCTATTAGACTGGACCCATATGGGTTGCCCAAATAAGTGTCCATTTTTCCGAAGTGACAAAAATTGCATAGCAAAATCGTCCAAATCGACGATAAACACAACAAAAAAAAAAAATAACCTTGAGGCAATTATTCAAATATATAGCCATGGTTTAGTAGAGAAGTTACATGGGTTTTACCTTGGGCCTCTATGTGGGCTTCCCATGTTAGATTACATTTTTACCATCATCCGAAAAAACTATTGCAGTAGACGTCTGAATGATGCGATATTATCGAAGAGGAAATAAGTCTAATAAATAGTTCGATCAATGAACATGAATGTTTTGGAGATTTTTATGCACAGGAGATTAGACTGTGTTTGGTTTGTATGGGTATTAAACATGCGGATATACATGGGCTGCCCAATATTATAAAGTATATTTTTATTACGTCAATTAATTAATGACAAAATTGCATAGCAAATCGTCCGATTTTTCGACTGAGAAAAAATAAACCTTGAGGCACATTATCAAATATATAAAATATAGCCTACTGGTTTAGTAGAGGAATGTTACATGGTTCACCTTGGCTCTATGTGGGGTTTCTCATTATAGATATAACATTTTTACCACCATTCCACAAACTATGCAGTAGACTGTCTGAAGATTGCGATATTATCGCTGAGGAAACTCATTCTAATAAGTTCGATGAACATGAATGTTTCGGAGATTTTATGCAGAGATAGACGTTGTGGTGTGTGTAGGGTAACCATGGGAATATTACATGGGCTGCCCTATATAAGTATATTCTTTATTACGTTGATTATACAAGAACTAAAAATACAGTAATTGACTTTTAAAATTCCTAATATTCTTTTGTAAGCAAATTAAGTATAAGGTATGGTGCGTATGGTAAACTAAATTGTGTACAAAACGATATTGCATATCTAATATGAAGGGCCTCGGTCGCTGGTGACGCAAAGATGTTGGTATCCTTCTAAAATAGTTGTCAATTGCCATTCGTAATTGAATATGGCAATTAAAGAATATTAAGACAATTGATATTTTTTTCTTATTTTATTTAGTGAAATCATACATACTACCGGTAGACTAGTTGGTGTTTTCAAAGATCATTATTCATATTCAGGCTCAGTAATATTGGAACACAGTGTTGTGTACCTTCAACCGCGGACCCGTTTCGTCCCGACTCGAGTGAAAATGGCGGGATTTCAGGATCCATTCTCTATTTACAAGGTAATACAAGTGTACAAGCGCAGGAATGTTCCGGAAACTATTGCACACTTGTTGCTGCAGTGTCCGCGCTTCCACGCCCACCGTTGTAGTGCTACAGTCTCAAACTTATCGCCTGAAAGTGGCCACCTTTTGACCTGCCCACCCTGCTGGCGGCGGCTGGCGTCCACCCCTCCCGGCAACACACGCCCTCATCCGCCTCACCTGTGCCTTCCTGAGGAACCCAGGTCAGCTGGCCACGCCTGTGATAGCATCATATGTTGAAAATTAATGTACAGAATTTGAAGAATTTAATATTTCTATGTGTAAACATTTTGAAACAACAGTTATATGATTATCTTGATGTAGTACTACATCAGTAGTGACAAGCAGCGGCAATTGACGTCAATCCTCCGGAGGCCCGCTGTACCTATTTGTTAGTGGGAAATATTAATTTCATATTATATAATATTAACTCAGTAATATACATCGTATCTCAATATCGGCACCATCACTATTATTAGGCCTGTTCAAGCTATTAAAAATTGTTATAAAAGTTTTTATGATAGTTTATAGAAATGATCATATTTCAGTTTATTTCAAATATTTCCAGCTTAATCAGGAACACCCAGAGGTACATAGAAATAAAGATGAGATACGTACATAGGAAGGAGTTTACATGGAAAAAGGTTATCAGTTAGTCTATGTGTGTAGCTAGTATCATATAAAAATAACATTCGATTAATCGCGGCCAAAGATTATTACGGGATAACACAAGGTCATATTTTCCCTTATTTCAATAATTTCCCACATATTATCAACACATATCAATACTCAACGGTACACCTAATAAGGAATATGTAGATGATGGATAATTAACATGGATAATATCATGATTTAGAATAGAATATTATTATAACAAACAAGAGAAACAATATTATTTGAACTCATTTCCCAGCTACCAATGCACTAAACTGCCAGACGTTCGATAGCCATCCCAGCTAACCATCACCGGCGGGCCGACGTAGGCCGTAGAGCGGCGAACGGCGGCCGCCGGCGGCAAATTTACCTCCGTCAGCCCTCCGAAGGCCCGCTGGTGTATTTTCAGACGGGATAATTTACTATGTTGAAATGAATGTACAGAATTTCAAGAATTCAATATTTCTATGTGTAAACATTTTGAAACTACAGTTATAGGATTATCTTGCTGTAGTATTACATCAGTAGTGACAAAACAGCGGCAACTTGACGTCAATCCTCCGGAGGCCCGCTGGTACCTACTTGTTAGTGGGAAATATTCATTTCATATTATATATATAACACAGTAATATACATAGTATCTCAATATCGGTACCATCACTATTATTAGGCCTGTTCAAGCTATTAAAAATTGTTATAAAAGTTTTTATAATAGTTTATAGAAATGATCATATTTCAGTTTATTTCAAATATTTCAGCTTAATCAGGAACACCATGAGATACATAGAAATAAAGATGAGATACGTACATAGGAAGGAGTTTACATGGAAAAAGGTTATCAGTTAGTCTATGTGTGTACGCTAGTATCATATAAAATATATATTTGATTAACCGCGGCAAAGATTACGGGATAACACAGTCATATTTTCCCTTATTTCAATAACTTCCAACATATTATCAACACATTTCAATACTCAACGGTACACCTAATAAGGAGTATGTAGATGATGGAGAATTAACATTGATAATATCATGATTTAGAATAGAATATTATTTGAAATCATTTCCCAGTTATCAATGTACTAAACTGCCAGACGTACGATAGCCATTACAAAGGGTTAAAAACCCACAAAAAGGCCTAACTTGTCACCTTAACCAGTCGATAACACAATGAGAACTTAGTTATAACATATTTTCGCTCCTTCATTATATCGAAATAGACTGAATAATATAAATGATTGCAGTACGACACGTTTTTTTTTAGGAATTCCTCGGCAGCGTTGTGTCAGTGAGTGAAATCAGTTACTTGGAAAACGCACAAGTGGGTGGATGTTGTTATGTGGTTCGCCGCAATCAATATCCTTCTACATGGCTGTTCAGTGTTCCACGTACACCAGCATGTAAACCCAACAACGAAAATGTTTTTGTACTTATGAAATAAACAATGTCCGTAGCAATTATGATCTCCTTTTCATCGTATTACTGGATAACGACATAGGAATATTTATGGTTATACTTTCTAAGTATATTGCAGATATAGTAATGTTTTTATAAGTGTTGAACAGCCCATTAGTGTATTAATCGGCTAATGGGTTGTGCAACACCCCTTAGAACATTACTATATCTGCAATATACTTAGAAAGTATAACCATAAATATTCCTCAATCAGTTAATATAACGTCGGCAAATGGTCATATGCCCTACGGCGGGCCGCTGGGAGCGGCCCGCCGGTGAATCTCTGAGCAAATTCCCAGCGGCCCTACGTCGTACACTTCCATCGGGCCGCCGGTAAGACATACGGAGGGCCTCCGGAGGCCCTCCGTCTTTGTGTTTGCTGGGATTATAAAGGGTTAAAAACCCACAAAAGGACTAAATTGTCATCCTTAACCAGTCGATAACATAATAACAACTTAGTTATGACATGTTTTCGCTCCTTCATTATATCGAAATAGACTGAATAATATAAATAATTGCAGTACGACACGTTTTTTTTAGGAATTCCTCGGCAGCGTTGTCAGTGAGTGAAAAAATCAGCTAGTGAGAAAACGCACAAGTGGGTGGACGTTAATTGTTATGCGGTTCGTCGCAACCAATATCCTTCTACATGGCTGTTCAGTGTTCCACGTACACCAGCATGTAAACCCAATAACGAAAATGTTTTTGTACTTATGAAATAAACAATGTCCGTAGCAATTTTGATCTCCTTTTCATCGTATTACTGGATAACGACATAGGAATATTTATGGTTATACTTTCTAAGTATATTGCAGATATAGTAATGTTTTAATAAGTGTTGAACAGTCCATTAGTGTATTAATCGGCTAATGGGTTGTGCAACACCCCTTAAAACATTACTATATCTGCAATATACTTAGAAAGTATAACCATAAATATTCCTCAATCAGTTAATATAACAGCGGCAAATGGTCATATGCCCTACGGCGGGCCGCTGGGAGCGGCCCGCCGGTGAATCTCTGAGCAAATTCCCAGCGGCCCTACGTCGTACACTTCCGTCGGGCCGCCGGTAAGACATACCGAGGGCCTCCGGAGGCCCTCCGTCTTTGTGTCTTCATCTGTGTCATATTAGGGCTATAAATGAACAAATGACAAAAATATCTACAAAGTGGCTACCAACAGTTCAGAATGAGGTAGTAGTAGTAGTAGTAGTAGTAGGGGTAGTAGTAGTAGTAGTAGTAGTAGTAGTAGTAGTGGTAGTAGTAGTAGTAGTAGTAGTAGTAGTAGTAGTAGTAGTAGTAGTGGTAGTAGTAGTAGTAGTGGTAGTGGTAGTAGTAGTGGTAGTAGTAGTAGTAGTGGTAGTGGTCGTAGTAGTGGTAGTAGTAGTAGTAGTAGTAGTAGTAGTAGTAGTAGTAGTAGTAGTGGTAGTAGTAGTAGTAGTGGTAGTAGTAGTAGTAGTAGTAGTGGTAATAGTAGGCTACTCATATTCTTTTTGCTGAGAAATGCAGCATAAATGAAATATATGGCCTTTTTTGGGCCAAAATATCACAAACACGGCGGGAAAGCGCTGTGATTGGTTGTGACGTAGTAGCTGCAGACTCAGATCTCGCCTGATCAGCTGATCGGCTTGTTTTGGCTCAGCAAACCGCAAATTATATTTTATTTTACTAAAACCCAACTAACTTGCATTACCCCTACTACCGCAAGATGACCGACCAGTAATCCTCCTTCAAGTGATATAGTAGGTATTCACTGTGTTTGTGAATATGTAAGTTGTAGTTTATAAGGAAAAAGTGGATAGACAGAGCAAAGTGGCCCGTGACACCAGACAAGTGTGACTTCTGGGATCGGCATTCCTTATAGGGAGCTTAAATGAACCTGCAATGACATGTACAGCTAGACAGATAGACGAACTCATAGAGGAACAGGTAGAAATGTATGGTTAGTAAAGGTTGTAGTGGTGAGTAGAGTGACGAAGGGTGTATGTTTTGCTTATAAAGAAAGCCATACATTTCTACCTGTTCCTCTATGAGTTCGTCTATCTGTCTAGCTTTACATGTCATTGCAGGTTCATTTAAGCTCCCTATAAGGAATGCCGATCCCAGAAGTCATCACTTGTCAGGTGTCACGGGCCACTTATCTCTGTCTATCCACTTTTTCCTTATAAACTACAACTTACATATTCACAAACACAGTGAATACCTACTACATCACTTGAAGGAGGATTACTGGTCATCTTGCGGTAGTAGGGGTAATGCAAGTTGGTGTATTAGTAGGTAGTACATAATAGTAGCGGCCGCTTCACAGCTGTTTTGCTCTGTTGTCTAAGCTAGTGACGTCACAACATGGCGCCAGTCGTTTTAGAGCGTATACATTTTCCTGTACTTAAATTGGCTGTATCATCAAAAATACTGTTCACATAGAAAAATCAACATCACTGCCCAACTATATGAGGCTTGAAGATGTCAAATCAATCCTTACCTCAAGTAGAGTAAACGGGTCCATTTGACTTTACAGCTATATTATTATCTATGACTTTACGATGGTGTGAGTTCATATAAGGAATAATATTAATAGTTCCTTAGTCGTGCTGATCGTTATTTACCCTATACATAACAGATTCTTGCAATGGTTATAATGGTTGGTAATTGTGAAACATAAGCAGTTTTACGCGTATATTCTGTAAATAAAAATACATTAGACATACAATAACTCTTATTTGTTTCTCAGATAGTGAATAGTTCCTGCATACATGAGTTAAGAGACGAAACATAACCTTCTGTGCCCAATTTGTTCCTTTTACCTAGGGTATCTATATATAGAGGGTAACGCCATTCATTAGCGTCTCATAATGACCTTTATTTAATGTGTTTTACTATGTTTTATATGATAATCTTATAGAACAAGCATTTCGAAGATAACAGTATATCCTTTATACATGTATAAAATGATATACTGCGGGGCAATGCCTTGAGAACTTCCCCGGGTCTAAAGTGAACGAAGAGGCCCTGGCGCTAAGATGGCGCCCACAAATCGAGTTGTCACTACTCTATATATTAAGGTACTCTAGTTCCTTTGCGCCTGTAGTCTCTGTCGATGGGAACCTTCTTCTTCTTCTTCTTCTTCTTGAAAGTTCTTGTGACCTTTTCTGCTTATTATCGCTTTGTAGGTCGTCTGTCAAGCTCGGGGTCGAATTTGACACATTTCTTCCTTCTTTGCCACTCTGTAGCCCTTTCTTTCCCTGCCACCTTTGTGGGGAGAGAAGGGCACAACAGGGTAGTATATACACAGACAAGTCCCTCCTATCCAGGAACTACCACGTGTAGGCCTCGCTGCCTCTTGTAGCTTCCTTATTTTCTTATGTTCTTTTGTTCTTATCAACTACCCTCCTATACGTCTTCTACATTCCCACGCAATCTTTTTTTCCCAGGCCTGCTTTAAAAACACCTTAGTTATTTCTACTATTTTCTTTCTCTCTTCATTACTCCCATACAGTCCTAGCACAGTAAGGATTCCCCCATCCACCTCGTATATCCTTCTATCCCATTCACCGTCTCCTATCACTCCTAATATGGACTGTATCAGCCTCCTCCTCTCCTGCTCATATCTGCCACACTCTATTATCAAGTGTTCAATAGTTTCCCTTGTTCCTCTACAGAAGCTACAGGCCTGGTCCTGCCCATCCCTACTCCTAGCCTTCACCTCTAGTGTTCCTGTCCTTGCCTTCACCAACAGTCTGCTTCCCCAATCACCTGCATGCCAGTGAAGTGCCTCAGGCTTCTCTTTCCTACAGTACCACTTTAACGTGGATTTACCCTCCATACCTGCTCTCCACCTAGCTAGTCCATTAATTGTCTTCTATTCTTATCCTCACCTCCTTGGTTCTTATCCTGTCCCAGGTTGCTACTAGGTTTTCCCTCCTTTTCCACCTCTCTAATTCCTTTATCCATGTTGAGCTTGTCCCAACCTCCTTCAGGATCTGCTTCACCCATCTATCCTCACTAAGTCCCTCTATTTTCTTCAGGAGGTTAAGTTTCCCTTTTAAAATCCTTTCCCTGAAGGTGCTCCACCCCATATTTCCTCGAATGGCCTCCACAGCTGTGCTGGTTGGGGCTCCTAAGCCCCATCTATCAGAGGTGGGCATCGCAATTTTTTTTCCAATTCCGCAATCGCAATTCCGCAATTCCGACCTGCACCAGTCCGCAATCGCAATTCCGCAATTTTTTTCAGATAGGCCTTTTCGCAATCGCAATTCCGCAAACTAATTTTGACACCTACAATTAAAACAAAACACCTACAATTAAAAAAGAAAAATGTCTCTAGACTCTTAAACATCTCTAGACTCTTAAAGACCTACAATTTAAAAAAAATGTCTCTAGACTCCTTATTAGTGTTTAATACTTCTGTATTCCTATTCTGTTTCTGTCTATACTTGTTACTTGTCCTTCACAATTAAGTCTTTGTCTCTTTTAGTGTTTTTCTTTACTTTTACACTTCACAGTCTATCACAGTCTACTGGCTAGTAATCACTAATCTAAGTGCTCTACTAATCTTCCTCTTCCTCCTCCTCATCCTCCTCCCACTTCTTCTGGTTCAGCATGTGGAGGTTGGCAACTAATCACACACACGGCCAGCGTACACGCTCTCAATCCCAAGTTCCAGCACGCACTGACTAAGTGACTGTGCTACACTTGGCAAGTTGGCAGTTGGCAGTGTCGTCTCCACAATATTTGGTGGGAACTTATGTTCACGCGGGCACTTGCCACTTTGAAGGTGGTGACCGTCACAATTATTGCGATTGCGTTTCAAAATTTTGGTGGTCCGCAACCTGCAATTCTGCATTTTTTTCAGGCATCCGTAATTGCGCAATTCCGCAACCGAATTATCCATTCCGCAAGTTATTGCGATTGCGTTTCAAAATTTTGGCGGTCCGCAATTCGCAATTCCGCAATTTTTTCAGGCATCCGTAATTGCGCAATTCCGCAACCGAATTACCATTCCGCAAGTTGCGGAATTGCGGAATTGCGGACTAAAATTGCGGAATGCCCACCTTTGCCATCTACCCATAATGTTCTGTGTCCTCTCTAGCTTAGTAATGTCTCCCTCCCGATAATAGGTTATCTCAGACCCATACAAGCAATATGGCACTGCCATTCCTTTCCAAAGACTCCTACCTACTTCATATTTGTTAATTGTCCTACTTCCTCACCTTTCTCCAACATCTCTCTAAACAGATTAACTAGAGCTAGTTTCAACCCTTCTCTTCTATACTTTATGAATTCTCCTATGATTCCATCTGTTCCTCCTGATTTTCCTATCTTAATTGCTTGTATAGCAGAAGCTACATCCTGCTCCTCTATTACTATACTTTCCATTTCTCTTTCTTCACTATATAACTAAGTTCCCTACTTCCTCTTCCACTTCTTCCTTCTTCCATATGACTTTCCTCCAGTATTCTTCCACTACAGGTATAATCTCTTCCTCTCTTGTTACCTCTCTGTCTTCCATCTTCAGCCTAACCTCTTGGTGCCCACTGGCCCCACCTAGGTTTCTCCTCAGTCTTCTCCATCCTTCCTTTTCTCTTTCCCTTCTAGGCATATTACGAAGTACCTGTGCCTGTTCTTCCCACATTCCTATCTTCTTCCTAACTAAGGACTGGGCTCTTTTCTTTGCCTCTTGGTATCTATCCCAGGCCTCCCTCCATTCTCCCTCATACCTCCCCCCTTGAAGTCTTGCTAATTTGGCCACACTTCTCTGCTTCCTGTTCTCTTTTTTTCTATCTGGTATTGCCTGTCCGACCTCCTTATCCCACCAACCTTTGAGCCTCGTTTTTCCTATTTTGAATTTCTTTGTTCCCATCGCTTTCTTGGCTTCCTCTCTAGTGACGTTCTTGATCCCTTGTTCCCACTCCCTAACAGTGCTCCCAATCCCTTCTGTATCTCCTGGCATGGTATTCTCCAGTCCTCGACAATACTCCATCCAGTTAGCGTTTTTCACATCCCATTTTTCTTTCCATATTACCTTCTTAGCTTTATTTTCCTCCGTCTTTGCCACACGTGATCCCTACCATGCTATGATCTGATATATCTACATCCTCATTTTTCCAAATCCTGCATCCTTGTCTATCTACAGACTCATTGACGAGTATATAATCTATCGCCGACTCGTTGTTTCTATCTCTCCATGTTGTTGGGTTTTCTAACTCCCAATTCTTTATTCAACGGCCCGACCTTTCAGCAAAATCTAATAACAACTCTCCGTTCCTGTTAACTCTTTCCTCCATCAGGCCGATATGACCATCATGTCGCCCATTATCAACCGTAATCTCTTTGATGAAAATCTTGATTTGTTGTTTTCATACTGTTACGCCTGGCGTTATGCATGTAGTGGTGATGGTGGAGGTAGTGGTGGTGGGAAGGCATGTTGGGGTTGTTTGGTGGTGTGAGAGCGGTACGTGAGGCGTGTGTGTGTGTCTGTATGTATGAACTGGTAATGGAGGGTGCGAGTCGGGCGACCTTGAATGCGGGTGGGTGTGGGGCAGGGATCGGGCCCAGACGGACGTGAGAGACGAGGGTGGGTGTCTGCTGGCACACAAAGGACAGAGAGGTCTGGGGCGTTGTAAGAGAGAGGCGCGCGCCTCTCCGTGGAAAAGGAGGCGCGTGGTGGTGTTGTGATGGCGTGATAGTGTGTGGTTGTAGTGGGGGTGGTTGTGGTGGCGTGGGGGGGAAACTGTGACTGTGGTGTGGCAACGTCTCTTGCCTTGCGACAATCTAGAAGCGATTGGAGGAAGATGACGTACATACATGTACTCTTTGTGCTTGTGGCTTGTGGCTTTGTCATTAAACCAAGAAATGTCTCAAGTGTTTCCTTCGCCTGTGTGTTGTGTTGATTGACCTCGTGATATACCAGTTCGCCTCGCCCTGATACACCGAACTGAGGAAGGGCCGTAGAAGTAAATCTAGCAGCAGTGGGTATTGTAACAACGTTCCTTGCACAGCCCCACCTGAGACATACATGCAGTGTGTGGTGAGGTCCAAGAAGAGGAATAGCGTAACAATACCTTTGCTGCATGGTGACCACTGGGAGTATTCAAATAAAAGTATAGATCAAGAAATATACATACACATGTGTTAAAACCGATATATATTCATCCCTTGACGTATATGACCACATCAATAAAACATCACAAAATATGTTGTTACCTCATTATAGGCACGAAACCAACTTTAAATGAATTATAAGAATATGTACATAAGAATTTTATGAACAACCACGTACTCGTATATGAATAATCTCAGAGGTCCACAAAAGAAATTGGGAAATTAAAATTCTGGCGGTATGTAATATCTATATCCTTAACCAAAACGCCTCTATTGAAGGCATTATATATATATATATATATATATTATATATATATATATATATAATATATATATATATATATATATATAATATATATATATATATTGTAACGAACGCCCCCCTTACCTTCGCTGTCCTCAGCTAGGCTCCTCTACACCTGCTCCGGGCTGCTCTCTTGAGATGCAGGGAAGCAGGCAGGTGCTTAAGACAGAGGGGGGACGCGTAGCACGTAAACAGGGCTCGTGCTAGGAATTGAGGACTTACCAGGCTGTGTTCCCCTTCTCTGGCTGTTCACACACTCAGGGGGAAGGGTTTAGGCAAACACAAAGGGACCTTTCACGGTGTTATATTCCTCAAATCCTCAAATGAAGGGCAACTCGCCCCATCATTAAACAAACCACCTTTTACCAAACATTACCACCCCAAAGCTTCACAACTGCAAGTCCCTCCATCGCCATCCACCAGCCGCTACTGCAGTGTTGGAAAGGTCACACCAGGCCGCCCTCCTCTTCCACGCGAGACACACCAGCAGGAACACAGCTGCTACCTCAACCAGGCGCCACAAACCACGGGGGACTTCCTCCACCCTTTGGCCCGCCTCAGAGGTAACCACGGCCCAGGAGTCTTCACACTCCACTGGGCCTCCGCAGCTCTAACCCGGCTCCACTGCCCCAGTCTCCGCGGGAAAGGCGCCATGACTTCCCGACCGACCATGCCCTTCACTGCAAGGCGCCGGTGACGGTGCGACAGGGCTTAACAGCAGCAATGTCCAGGTTAGGTTAGTGAACTAGTGGGGGGGGGGGGTTTCGGGCACTCCATGCGCCCCCTCGACGATGCCGCCCTGGGCGACTGCCCATGTCGCCCATGCCTAGGACCGCCACTGGAAGCAGGCATGTTTTCTGTTCAGTTAGATACCACCCAAGACATTTCAGTCAATGACCAGTGTGCCATCATTATTCGCTACGTAGGTGTTAATGAGGTTCAGCAGAGACTTTTGTCAGCTGTGAAGGTTACTGATACGACCGAGAAGTGGTTTTGTGAGAAGTTAAAAGATGTCTTAGATGAAAATGAGATAGACATAAAGAAAGGTGTTTCAAGTGTTACTGATAGTGCAGCAAATAAGCAAGGACAGTACAGAGGCTTCAAAGCTTGGATAGAAAAAGAGTCACCAGGCCAGGTTCATGTGGTGCTATGCACATATACTTAACCTTGTTATCAAAGATTCAACTAAGTCTCCCATGCTGCTGTATCTTTGTTTGGATTGCTCAACGAACTTGCTGCTTTTTTTCGTGAGTCACACAAAAGGATGAAACATTTGGGAACATGTTGTGAAAGATGAAAGCCAGAGGCTTCAATTGATTGGTGAAACAAGTGGTGGGCAAAAGATGCTGCACTTTCAAAAGTGTTTGGTAATTCAGTGGCATGAAGGATTTCAAGTATGTTGACATTATCCTGGCTCTGGTGCTTGAGGAAGAATCTGAGAAATTCAGCCCTGATGTGCGTGGAAAGGCCTCTTCACTAAGAAATGGACTTTTGAAGTATGATATCATTGTGACTGCTTTCTTTTATTTGAGAATTTTTTAGCTTACAATCCCTCTATCAAAAACCTTCAGACCAGTGGAATGGATCTGCTTATGGGTCATAAGCTAGTTCAAAAATACACAGAACCAGGTTAAAAGGTGTGCAAAGAGACATAGAATGTGTCTGGCAGTCTGTATCAGTCTTTATCCAGAGAGCCACAGATGAACTGAAAAAACAAGTCCAGGGACTTCAATGTAGAAACAGAAATCATAATAGAAAAATCCTTTCCAGTCCAAAGAATTTAAAAAAGCGAAAGAGCTTGTCAGGAGAAGTGAGTGCAGAAGAACCAATTATAATTGATGCACAGAAAAAGTTTAAAGTAAATGTTCACAACAAGATCCTAAACACAGTTGTAGTTTCAAAAATCGATTTCAGGACAACAGTTCACTCACCACTGATTTGGCATGCCTCTCTCCTGCTCACTTGATGAGTTAAGTTGGGATTACCAATTGATGCCTTGAAAAATCATAGTGAAAAGCTTCTAGCTGTTGACAGAAAAGCCACCCAAAGAACAATTGCAGAAAGAGCTGGTGCATTTGGCAGACAACTGGGACCGACTGAAAGAACATAAGAACATAAGGAAGCTACAAGAGGCCGTGAGGCCTACACGTGGTAGTTCCTGTTACCTAACACTACCTACATCCACTTTCATCCCCATCTATTAACTAATCCAGCCCCTCTTTAAAGATCCCTAATGACTCCGCACTAACTACCTGCTACTGAGTCCATTTCAGTCATTCACCCCCCTATTTGTGAACCAGTTTTTCCATATTTTTTTTTTAAATCTACGCTTTCCAGCTTGAATCCATTACTTCTTGTTCTACCCTGGTTAATAGCCGTAAAACTTTCCTACCTCTCCTTTATTAAATCCCTTTATCCACTTAAAAAGTTCTATCAGATCGCTCCTTACTCTGCGTCTCTCGAGTGAGTATAACTATAGCTCCAATCTCTTCTCATAACTAAGGTTACGCATCCCTTGAATAATTTTGGTCATCCTTCTCTGCACTGATTCTAACAAGGCCATATCCATCCTGTAATATGGAGACCAAAACTGAACTGCATAGTCTAGATGAGGTCTGGGCTAGAGCCAGATAAAGCTTTAGAATAACTTCCGCACTTCTACTTTTAACACTTCTGGTAATGAATCCTAACACTCTATTAGCTCTATCTATCGATCTATTTCTAGCCTCAATACATTGTTTCCTAGGTCGGAGGTCTGGGCTCACCGTCACTCCAAAATCTTTTCACCTTCTGATCTTTTCAGCGATACATTGCGTATGGTGTATCTATTACCAGGGTTATTTTCTACCAGCATTCATAACGCTGCACTTATCAATATTAAATTCCATCTGCCATCTGACTACCACTCGTTAAGTTTATCTAAGTCTCCTGCAATATGTTTACATCAGACTGTGATCCAATAATCCTACCTACCTTAGTAGTATCATCAGCAAACTTGCTGATATCACTGCTAATCCCACTATCCAAGTCGTTGATGTAAATAAAAAATAGTAATGGATTATGGATCTTATGTCTTATGTATTTTATACCCTGGATTTTTTTTACTTATTCTCAGATACTTACAGAGCTATTGGACTGGCATACAGATATATGCTTACACTTTCTGTAACTCAGGTGCCTGTGAACGTACGTTTTCAACTCTCAAGTTCGTGAAGAATTGACTGAGAAGTACATGTGCACTGTCTGACTCTCATTTGGAAGCTTCTCTCTTAATGACAATAGAAAGGGAAATCTTGTATCACCTTGACTCTGAAAAAAATATTGATGCTGTTGAGGCCTCTTCCATTTGCGACATTTCAAGAACCAGTTCACGGAACCCAAGAATTCAGGCGTTCCATTTGCGCACGAAAACCTGGGTCCGAGGCGACGCGCGTAGTGACTCAGCAAAACCCTTGAACTTTCTCTACCCACATCCATTGGTGGGTAGCTTGGGTAGAGTTTTCAGTTCATAACAAACATGGTCGCCTTGGGCCTATTTCTCTTATCGTGAAGGGTTTTCCGCATGCACGAGTCGGAGAGGATGTCAGACAGCCTACAATTAAGGGGCACTGGTGGAGGAAAGCTGTCCCGCGATCTTAAAGTAATCGTCCAGACCCATTTTTTCTTTGCATAATTATGTTGAATGTTCATTCAAAATACCTAATCCACAAAAAATTATTCATTTTCACGCCTTATTTCCCTAAAAACATGACTTTTGTAAAAAGCGCAGGAAAAACAACAGCCACATTCCAGCCGTGGCGCGAAACTTGCTGGCGACGTCACAAGAGGTAAGCCTCCCAGCCCCGCCCGACACAGACACACGGAGACTCAGAGAAAAATACAGTACCCTTAGAATCCCGGGTGCTTCTGGTATATTTTTTGTGCGACACGGCCCATACTTGCATTCTGCATGGGCACAGCAAGAAAGCTTAGCCCTTCCCGAGAGCTTAGCACCCACATTCACAACCCACACGGCGACGATATATGTGTGCAGACCTTTGGAGCGACGGGGAGCGGCTGGTAGTAGCCAGGGTACTGCAGCCCACTCATCTCGGTGGCCTGCTACTACTCGCCGCTCCCCGCCGCTTCCTGCCGCTGCACACATATATCGTCGCCCCCACGTTTGCAAATGGGTGCTAAGCTCTCGGGAAAGGCACAGCCCCACGCTGCACCCACACAGGATGCAAGTACATGCCACATCGCAAAATAAATCTATCAGAAACACCCAAAAATCTTCAAGTACTATATATATCTCCTGTGTTTACATCCTTCTGAATCTGCGCGCGGGGTGAGCGCTGCCTTTTGCTACGTCACCGAGCCTGCTGCGCATCGTCTGCAAACCTTGAGGAGTGTTTTGAGAACTCGGGGAATTTGCAGATTTTGATTACGGATTATTTAAAAACGGCTGACTGGATGCAAAAAGTGACGACATATTGTTGATATACTCGTTAATGGCTATGATTTGATTGCATTAAATCAGGAATGATGAAATGGTCTGGACGATTACTTTAAACTTGATATGATCCCTTCACATCACAGCCGAGTTACCACTTTTAATATCTCTCTCTCTCTCTCTCTCGCCTCGCCAGCTGAGTTTGTTTGTAAACAAGAAAACGGGGTTTTTGCGTTCCATTTGTGACACGCGAACCCAGAACCAGGAACTGAACCCAACCCTGAACTGAAAGAACTGGTTCCTGGAAACTTGGCTACAAATGGAAGAGGCCTTGCTAGAAAGAGTGAACTACTGCGCAAAGAAATATGCTTTGGTAATTGAAATTTCAGCATGGGTGATCTTGGTGAATACTTCTAGTAGTTTGTTTAGTACTTGTCGGTCTTACTTAGTTGTACTTTAATTGGGTTTCCTTCCCCAGAATGTTGGGGGGGGGGGGGGGAAGGGGAGAGAGAGAGAGAGAGAGAGAGAGAGCGAGAGAGAGAGAGAGAGAGAGAGAGAGAGAAGAGAGGAGAGAGAGAGAGGAGAGAGAGAGAGAGAGAGAGAGAGAGAGAGAGAGCCCTATAGAGTTCCTGCACACCCACCTTGACAGGTTACTGCAGCAGTACTCTTGCAACCACACCGTCATCGACCTTAATCAACACCTGGTTGCAAGAGCATTTGAAGAACTCTCACAGTATATGGTCCCCACTAACCACGTCACTTTCCCACCCACATCTCCGGCTCTTCCCTTGATACCCTGTTATCAGTGATCTGCCAGAATGAGTCGTCACCCTGTCGCCCTCCCGGCGCTGTGGGACCTCAGATCACCTGGCGGTCCTCAGCACAATTCACGTTGCGGGGCCCTGAGAGACGTCCCCAAGAAGCGGACAACTGGCTGTGGGGGAAGACTAACTGGGAGGGTCTTCAGGACGTGCTGCGTCACACTCCCTGGAACAACATCCTTACAGGTGACGTGGACACCCAAGTAAGAAGCTTCACAAGCACAATTCACTCCCTTCCAAAAAGGTACGTCCCCACCCATACCTTCACGATAAAACCACTCGACCGGCCATGGTGCAGCACGACTGCAGAGTGGCAGCCGATGAAAAAAGCAGAGCCTGGAGACGCTTCAGATGACACCCGACGCACAATAGCAAGCAAAGGCACAAAGAAGCTTGCGTCAACATGCAAAGGGTACAGAGGGTGGCTCAGCAACGGTGGCAAGACAAGCTGAAATTCAAACTCTCTGACCGCTCTGTGGGTAGCAAGTCTTGGTGGACTGCCCTCAAGGAACAGCAAGGCTTTGCACCCGATGACCACATACCCCCGCTAAATAAAGCTGACGGTTCAGTAGCCACTCGGAGTTGCGAGAAGGCTGAGGTATTAGCGGCCCACTTCTCAGGAAAGATGAGTCTCTGATCCTGACCGCCTTCCTCCTGCCGTGGCACGTCTCACCAACGCGACGCTCGACACCATCACCTTAACCACAGAAGAGGTGAAGCGACAGCTGCAACTGATCGATCCTAAGAAGGCCCTTGGACCCGACGGAGTGTCCCCCCACATCCTTAAGCACTGCGCCGCCCAGCTGGCAGCCCCCGTCACCGATATCTTCCAGTGTTGTCTCAGCACTGGTAAGTGGCCCTCCACGTGGAAGGTGGCAAGAGTAGCAGCTATTCACAAAAAGGGAAAGAAGACGGAGCCAAAAAACTACAGACCTATCTCCTTCCTGTTTGTCCTCGGCAAGACACTGGAAACCATCATTGCCAGCAGGATCTCCTACTTCTTCACCACACACCGCATCCTCAGCAACAGACAGTTCGGCTTCCGCCCTAATAGGTCTGCCAACGACATCCTTCTTCTTATGTCCACCTTATGGCACCAATCCCTGGACAGAGGACGCGACACCTTCGTCATCGTTTTGGACATCGCCGGAGCATTTGATAGGGTGTGGCACTCCGGTCTCATCACCAAACTCCGCAGCATGGGAGTGACTGGCGGCCTTCTCCACCTCCTTCACGACTACCTGCGGAACAGATCCCTCAGCGTGGCGGTGAACGGGCACACTTCGAAAGAACACCCGATTGGAGCTGGTGTCCCACAGGGCAGTGTTCTTGGACCCCTATAATGGAATGTGTTTTTCAACGACCTCCTGATGCTCACCCCGGAGGCACACGCCTACGCGAATGACTGCACCCTCACATTCCCCTGTGACAGTACTGACCACCGCACTACTGTCGCCCTCGTCAACCAAGTGTTGGAGACCATCACCTCATGGGGACGACGGTGGCAGGTTGATCTCGCCCAGGACAAAACACAGGTCATGCTGATCTCCCGGCGACATCACCCCCCAGCCACCCCTATCCCACCCATTCTTCTGGACGGGAAGGTGTTGCCCTTGCAGCCGACGGTCAACATTCTCGGCATTGAGGTGAACAGCACCCTCTCCTTCACTAGCCACGTCAGGAAGACAGCCTCCAAGGCCACAGGCAGGTTGAACTGCATCAGGCGCGTCTCCCACCTCCTTGACGCTCGGGGTGTCACAACTCTTTATGCGGCCCAAGTCTGCTCCCTCATGGAGTACGCCCCCCTGACTTGGTCATCCTGCCCCCCCCTCGTACCTTGGTCTCCTAGACAAGGTACAAAACCGTGCCCAGCGACTCATCTCCCTGAAGGCAGCACCAGACATGCAGCCTGCCCCCCTACAGCACAGGCGAGACGTGGCCGGCCTGTGCGTGAGGGAGAGAGAGAGAGAGAAAAAACAACAACATTTAGCAGTTAGTTCTTTCTCTGATAATTATCACGGCAATTCTACAGTCTATTAAACAAATCAGTTATTTACTTTTCTTGCCAAGTGAAGCAAACTTTTGATCACTAACTACATATAACACGCCTATAGACACTGCACCCATTACCACTATTTCAAGGACAACTCTGTGTACCTAGTTGTATTTACCTAGTTGTAACATACAGAAAAAGAGCTATGCTCGTACTGTCCCGTCTCCAAATCTACTATTATCCAGTTTGCCTTTGAAGTCCTGAATACTTCTTGCATTAATCACTTTTGCATCAAGGTTGTTCCAGGCTTCTATGCTTCTATACGGGAAGCTGTATTTTTTTATGTCCCTCTTGCATGTTGTCCTTTTCAATTTCTTCTCATGACCTCTTGCACTTCTATCGTCCCACACAAACAGATCTTCTCTATCAATTTTTTCCAGACCCATTGATGCTCTATACACTGCTATAAAATCTCCCCTTTCTCTTCTTTTCTCAAGAGTTGGGAGTTTTAGTCTTGAAAGTCTTTCCTCATATGGTAAATATCTCAGGCTTGGAGCCATTTTTGTGGCTGCTCTTTGTATTCTCTCAATCTTCCTTATATCCTTCTTTTTATGTGGTGACCAAATCACTGCCGCATATTACAACCTTGGTCGAATCAGAGATGTTATCAATTTCTTAATCATCTCTTCATCCAGATATTTGAATGCCATTCTTATATTACTCAGCAACTGATATGTATCTCCTGTGATCTTGTTTATGTGCTTCTCAGGTGACAAATTGTCCGTAATCCATACTCCCAGATCTTTTTTCAACCTTTGTTTTGATTATCCATTCATTTCCCATCGAATACTTTCCTCTCTGTCTCTTTTTGCTACTGCCCACTTCCATCACTTTACACTTTTTAGCATTAAACCTCCATTTCCATAGTTGACTCCATCTGAAAATCTTATCTAGATCCTTTTGTAGATCTTCACAGTCCTCTTACTTTCTACTTTTCTTAGTAATTTAGCATCATCAGCGAATAAACTCATATAAACTGTTCACTCCCTCTGTCATATCATTTACATAGACCAAGAACATCACTGGGACCAATACTGATCCTTGAGGAACTCCACTTATCACACTGCACCATTCTGACTTCTGATCTTTTATTACAGTTCTCATCTCTCTGTTGCTCAAAAAGTATTCCTTCCACTTCAGCAAACCACCCTTCAATCCTCCTACATGTTCTAACTTCCAGAGCAGTCTCTTGTGAGGTACCTTGTCAAATGCCTTCTTTAGGTCCAAGTATATGCAATCGACCTGTGTTGATGGAAATTTGGGGTAACTGGTCTGGGGTATTATAACTCGTCAACGTTGCTTGAATGATATTACTTGGGGATGATTTGATAAAAGATTACAATTTGAAGGAAGGATTTAAATTAGTCTTCTGACTTCACTATCTGATTGTAGTGTGACCACTTCTCACTACGGAGAGTACTGAACAAGGGGGTATACTTAAGGGGAAAGGAGATTTGCTGCCACCAGCCCTGACGAGTATTTCGCTATGATTACTCCCGGGGCACGTTAGATTAATATTAATACTAGATTGATCTTGGTAGTCGTGGTCGGTACTAGGATTATACCTAGTAAAGGCGGAACTCTTTTGGAAGTGTGGGGAATTATTTTCCTAACTCAGAATAATCACCTGGGTTTTCATAATAACACAAGAACATATTTGTAAATGAAATCCTATTTATTTTGTAAACATGGTAAGTCTCTCACTTGAGATCATCTTCAGCATATCAGGGTTAACACTATATCGAGAAAACTCTACTCTGAACATAAGAAATGCGACTTCACGCTCTGACCTAGGAATCTCCCTTAGTGATGAGATAAAGCTCTCTGAGCATAAAACCTCCTTCACTAGAATTTCTATTCAGTGCATTGCCCTACACTAGGTAACATAATACTTAATATTTATAAATCACACCTGGAAGATAGGTATCTAGTAGAGAAAGAATATGGCGAGAAAGTGTTGTGTGTGTGTTACAGTAAGACCATGTGGCTTTCTGAAGGAGACACGGACAGCCTGCAACGACGCGAAGAGACGAATCTCGTTAATAACACTTATAAGGATGGGCGGAACATCTATGCCTTAGTGACACTGAACTGTACCTATATATTTATATAGAAATATATAGATATAATATACTAAGGGAGAAAGAACACAGGAGTTAGGTACGAAGGTCTTACCTGCAACGACGCGAAGAGACGAATGACTCGTTGGGGCCTCGTGGGCTTCCCGCACCAAAAATGGAACTTGTTTGGAAAGTCTCACCGTGACTTCAGATGAAAACTTATAATCCCGAAATAACTATTTAACTAATGAAAACTTGCGTATATAAGAACATGTGGCTTATAATATAAACCTGTTTTACTTTGATACTGGAGAATTTAATATGCCTAGTCTAATAACCAAGACAGGTATTATTTGTGGGCCCGATACTATCCGAACACATTTTTGGAGTGAGAGGGTGAAATATGAAGCCTAGAAATTTGGTAGGTTTTCATTTTAGCGTGTATCTTTACTACCACGTCCATATATGACCATAACCGATAACGATAGGGATTATTTTGAAAGACGTTAAGACTCTGGGAGAGTTTCTTGGTCTAACCAGATGGCTGGCAAAAGATAAAAGGATCTGACATCATTAGTTATTACTGATCGCAGAATAATTATCCTACGGATTGTGTCTCGCATACGGCATATCGGGGGGGGGAATGGAAGACCGAGGAAAGAAATGGCGGGTGATAGAACGAAAGAAGATAAACAAAATGGCGTCTAGGATGGCCAAACTGAGACGAAAAGATGGCGGAAAGAAAGAAATACGATGAGTCATGTGAAACTGAGAAAAGAATTACTTACAAGACATAACTCGGGAATTTTATAATAATAATACTCATACTATCATCTCCCGAATAATGGGCATTACCCACCCCTCTCTTTCCTGTGTCACATCGATCACTCTCGAGTAAAAGCTTAATAAATTTGTTGTACATGACATTCCTCCTCTAAATCCAAACTGGCCACCTGCGAATGTGTTCGTCTCTTCCAAGTATTTCAACCATCTGTCCTTCACAATTTGTTCACACATTTTTGCCACTACACTTGTTAATGATACTGGCCTGTAATTTAGTGGTTCTTCTTTGTCTCCTCCTTTGTGAATTGGCACAATATTTGCTCTTTTCCAATCAAGCGGGACTCTGCTCTCCTTGAGTGAACTCTCAATTACACTATGTAGCTTTCCTGCTAGTTGGTTACTGCACTCTTTCATAATCCAGTTCGACACTCCATCTGGACCCGGGGCTTTTCTCACATCTTGACTTTCCATTAGCCTTTTACTTCTATTACGTCTACTTTTATGTCTTCCATATATTTTCTTTTGTTATTATATTTTTCATTTTAAATTCACTTTCTCTTGTAAATACAGTCTGTAAGCACTTATTCATCACCTCAGCCTGTTGTAATGCATCTTCATACACTATGTCTTCTACCTTCAGCTTATCTATTCCTTCTTTGTTTTCATTTTTCCATTAATATATCTATAGAAAAGTTTCGGACCACTTACATTTTTCTATTATATTCCTCTCATAGTTACTTTCTTCTCTTCGGATTCTTACATATTCATTCCTAGTTGTTTTGTATTTCTCCCAAAGGTTGATACCTCTTTTTTCCCTCCAACTATTCCATGTTTTTTCTCTTTCTAGTCTTGCTAATTCACATTTTCTGTTAAACCATTCATTTTTTTTCTTTTCTCTGATAACTATCCTTGGAACAGTGTCTGCATGATTGTTTGACTTGTGTGGGCAAATGATTAAATTTTCATTTTTCACAGGTCATTTAAGCTTTTTCCTTAGGTTTTTGTGGTGTTCAAACTGCAGTAAATACAAAATTATATTTTCTGTATATAATTGTTGATTTTGAGACCTATTCCAAAATTTCATATATCATTGTTTTTATTCATTTCTTGTGGCTGATATAATGAGATCAATCATAGTTTTGCATGTATTTTAATCCTGTGTTATTTACTTTAAATAATATTTCAAATGTCTTTAAGGTGAGTTAATTCTATTAACGGCTAACGGAAGTTGACTAATTGCATTTTTGCTCATGTGTTCATGTTATTAATTTATACAATTACACTTTTAGATTGAGAAGTTTTACTCAGTTTGTAAATAAAAACAAACTGAATAACAATATTTTTTATATATTCATCTAAGTTTTTTTTCTATTAACCTAGTTTGAGATGGGATTCAACAATGCTTGCTTCAATAATGTTTTGGGTAAAATGTCTCCAGACCCCTGTTGCGCTCATGAAGTTTAAAGTTGAAGTTTACATGGTGGGGCTGGGCTGGTAGGTATTTGTCCCGGGCCGGTTTATGGTACCCAAACTGCCCCTGACCATGCCTAACAGAACTCAATAAGTTTCGGGAATTTGATCATATAAATGGGTAATTTAATAATTTTAGGGTACTCCGTAGTGTAGTGGTTAGCACGCTCGGCTCACAACCGAGAAGTCCCGGGTTCGATCCCCGGGCGGAGCGAAGATAGATGGGTGGTCTTTCTTAAAACCCGAACCCATGTCCACCCAGCAGTGAATGGGTACTGGGTGTTAGCCGGGGGTTTGTGACCCCCCTACCGGGGTGGTGGCTTCGGCCAACACTAAGCTGCAGCGGTAGATCACTACGGCTCTGAAGAATTATCCTCTAAACAAACAAACAAACATAACAAACAAACAAATATAGGAATACTCCCACAAGAGATGAGACCTAATGATCAACAAAATTTAACCACATTCAGGGACACTATCACTCATGATGAGAAAAAACAACACTATGTGGTAGAATTACTGTGGAAGGTAGATAAGGATAAACTACCTGATAATTTTGATATAGTATATGCAAGATCAAAATATTTACAGAGGAAATTTGCTAACAACAGTAATTATTGTCAACAATACACTAGTTTTATTGAAAATCAAATTAAAAGAGAATGGGCCACTGCACTGAGTATTAAGATCCCATTCCAAATGTCCATAAATCTTGATTAGATAGGCAATTTGCGGACAACTGCGTGCTAGCGACCATTATTTGATGTTATTTTAACCAAAATAAGGCAATCTTAAGTGTTCTTATGTTGAATATCAGGTTTTCACTAATAAAACCAATGGTTTTGATATACAGTCAAACCTCAATATAACGGACCTCGATGTAACGGACTTCGGATGTAACGGACTCCATTTGCGTGACATTTTTTTTTTTTTTTTTTTCTTCGTATCAGACCGCTTATCGCCGCTCGAATTGTCAACTCAACATAATTGTATTATTTTCTCATTTTACTTTGGAATGCTTGGGTTTTAAGGAGTTTTGATGTATCACGATATATAAGGAAGGAGCCTGTGTTGTTAGTGTTTTAGTGGTAGAAGGTGTGTATTGTTTAAAATAGTGACTATTAGTGTTATGGCGTGGCCGCTGCTACGTCTCCCTGTCACCTCAACACCCTAAATCACCCTTATCTAAGGTGACACGTACCTAAATAGTGACACGTGTATAGAACTGCACTTCACAACCATATATATATATATAATAACACTGGGGAACAAATTTTTGTTGAGTTAGGTCTGACACTTGTTATTAAGTAATTTTTGGGTGCTGAATCCAAAACTGATCTTAGTTTTTCTCTATCACGTCAAGTTTTTGAACTGTAGGATTTTCGTTTTCTTAAAAAATATGAAAAATACTGTACATAACAGTAACAGTGCTTATTTTAAAAAAAGTTGCAAATGTTAACATACAATGAAAAATGAAAGAAATAGGCATGAATAGAATGTTTATTTAACATTATCATGTTTTTAGAAAAGGATAAGGCTATAATTGTGTGCAGGTTAAGGTAAAAATTTACGTTTGTAGCTTTGTCTGGAGTGTTCAACTTGAGGACTATCGCGTTTGATGCTCCAACAATAGTCAGCCATCATATGCACATCCCATCTACCCTGGTAACGTTCTTCCATAACCTTCAAATCTTGGTGAAATCGTTCACCTTGCTCGTCGCTAGCAGCACCAAGATTTTCCGGAAAGTTGGCAAGATGGCTACGCAAAAAATGTACTTTAATACTCATGTTGCAACCAAGCGCTTTGTAGCTCTCCAATAGTTTCTGAACAATTTCTGTGTAATTACTTGCACGTGTATTTCCAAAAAAGTTCTTGACGACGTCTTTGAATGATAGCCAAGCATTCTTTTCAAGGTCTGACCGTTGAAATGTTCATCTTTGATGAACTGTCGAATTTGTGGACCATCAAACACACCGGCCTTGATTTTTTCAATTGACAGTCCAGGAAATGCCAAGATGATGTACTTCAAACAGTCGCCATCAGTTGACAATGCTTTACAAATTGTTTCATGAGACCTAGTTTTATGTGCAGAGGTGGGAATATTATTTCTTCCTGTCAACAAGTGGCTCATGTACAATGTTAGGATCTCCAGGTTTAAGATCAGATCTCGGAGGCCAATTCGTCTGAACCCAATGCTTCTCTCGAGCTCTGCTATCCCACATACAGAGAAAGCAGGGATACTTTGTGTATCCACGTTGTTGACCAAGAAGGAAGGACACCATTTTAAGGTCAACACAGATGATCCAATTGTGTTTGTCATATTGCAATAACTCAATGACTCTCTTTACATCTCCATATTCTTCACGAAGACAGACCGAATGCCAATAGGGACTGCGCCAAACAAATTGCCATTGTGTAGGACACACTTCAAGCTCCGCTTTGAGCTATCAATAAACAATCGCCATTCATTTGGATTGTAGATTGAAAGCCCTAACTCCTTCAGTAAACCAGGAATGTTATGGCAAAACACAAAACCGCTGGCACTTCGAAAGTACTGCAGAAATGTACTTTCTCTGGTTCGAAAATATGATACCTTCACTCCTTGTTCAAGTATGTTTTTCTCGTTCAGTCTTGATGCTAGTATTTCTGAAGCTTTTTTGGATAGGCCCAAATCACGTGCTAAATCATTCAACTCGTGCTGATCAAATCCCTACGAACTGAATCCTCGTGAATGTCAAAATCTGCATCATTGCTGTCACTGCGTTCTTCAACATCACTCAGATCTTCTAGAGGAGGTAGTTGTTCGAAAACTGGCACTGGAATTTCAGCTGAATGAGGCTGAATGAGGCTCACAAGTGGAATTTTGCTTATCTGGAGGGTAAGCTGTGGAGAAAAAAACTTGACGTGCTAGAAAAAAACTGACTACAGATTTGGAATCAGCATGCCAATTTTAGTCTAAATAAGCTCAAAAATCTTACTCAACAATTTATTTTTTTCAAATTGTTCCCCAGTGTAATGAGCATTAGTCATGATAATAAGCAATACCTTTGGAAGCCACGGCTGAATCTGGCTCGTAGTTTGTTTAACTTTCACTAGAGCTTGAGCTTGACTAGCCAAACGGTGAGAGAAAGCATCAACATTTTAGGGATAACCCATCACTTTACGGGAGACTTTTTCTTCCTTTTTATCTATTTTGGGGTGATTATAATGTCTCATAATGCTGATGCTGCTGCCGCGGCCGCGCTGCCAGGCGTGGATGAGCGCCTTGAAAGTATTTTCATATCTTTACTCATATGTATGAATAAAAGCAATTCAAATGTGATTATATGTCTACATTCAACTAGAATAATGAAATTTCATAGCATACCAAGCAGTAATGAGCGAGCCTGAATACTTACTACCTCTCCTAATACCAGTCCCGAACAGTCGTGGGCGAGTGTGCTAATCCCTGATGTAGCACTAGTCACTGTTTACCTCCCAACATAGCTACATGGCCTGGTTGTGTTTTGAGATTATTTCTCATTTATTTCACGTGTAGGAGCGGACCAAATTCAGCATGTAGTGCCAGTCACTGTTTACCTCCCAACATAGCTACACAGTCTGGTTGTGTGTGATTATTTCTCATTTATTTCACAATTTTTTTTTTTTTTTAATATATTTTTCCACCCTTGGGAAAATACCCTCGCTATAACGGACAATCGGCTTTAACGGACCACTCCTCCCCCCCTTTATTCCGTTATATCGAGGTTTGACTGTACATACAACCCTCGTTTTACCAGACTACTAGAGGGGAGCACTGGTCCGGGAATTGCAACAGTCCGAGGCTATTACCCTACCCTGGACGTTTATCCGGCAACGGATAAACGTCCAGACTCTGTCCGGCAACCGCCAATATCAACTACCCCGCTGCGGACTTTTACGTCACTTTGTTGTTGTTGTTTGTTGTTGTTCTTAGGGCTGCGAGGATCCCTTGGGGAACACTATGAGCCCTGGTGATGTCCTATGATGCTATCACAGGCGCTGTAGTTGACCTGTCTTCCTCAGGAAAGCACAGGTGAGGCGGATGACAGCGTGTTGCCGGGAGGGGTGGATGCCAGCCGCCGCCAGTAGGGTGGGCAGGTCACAGGTGGCGACGTTCAGGGCGAGGAGTTGAGAGCGTAGCACTACAAGGTGGGAGTGGAAGCGCGGACACTGCAGCAGAAAGTGTTCAATAGTCTCTGGAACATTTCTGCACCAGGGGCAGTGAGGGTCAGGGGACAGACGGAGGGGGTGCAGTTGAGCTGTGAGTGTCGTGTGCCCCAGGCGGAGGCGGGTGAGGGTGACATCGAGGACGTGGGACTTTTTCCATATCCACGGCTGGGGGGAAGAGTAACTGCGGTATTGGCCCATGGAGGTGATGGGGAGGGCGTCGCCGAGCGTGTTGTTCCAGGTGGAGCGGCAGACCCGGGAGATGAGGCGTTTGATCGCGGAGAGCGGCAGAGGGAAGGGTGTTGTGTTTACTTCTGTTAAGGCCATCTTGGCCTTAATTAACACTTTAGACACTTTGTCGGTAGCACTCATATGTCATGTGCCATACAATACATACATGTAACATACAAAACATGGTTTAATATACATGTACAGGTAATAACAACATATGATTGCAAGGTGTACTTACAATAGATGTAAACATTATATTATAAATGTAAACAATACGACCGCTGAGCGTGCCGCCACCTGGCAGGAGGCGCGGACACTAACCAGGGGTGACAGGAGACGCTCGAACCGCCGGACAACTTTGTTGATTTACGGACTGGACCAGGCATTTGTCCGGGACTCAGACATATCCCCGGACCTCTGATTTTGACCGGCAAATCCGATATCCGGGGAAAACGAGGGTTAAGTGTACTCATGTCCATATGATGAACATTGGTTTGAAGAAATAGTATTTGAAAGTATGCTCTACTCATGCATGGTCCGACAGCCGCTAAGGAAGTGTTATGACAAAATGTTTGGGTGAATATATTTCTCCATTGATGTTGAAAGACTATAGATTGTGTACACAAGGGTAGTATGATTTCTTATTCTATAAAAACCATGATAAACGCCATGGATAATTTCGCCATCCAACATTTTAAACATAAACACGGCTCGCCTGCCAAAGTACAATGTTTGTATAATGAAAACACGAGTGACGATCGCTGACGAAGCTAGTCGCTTAATTGTGTTTACCAGGTAACTACAAGTGCCCTGGTGCAGGAATGTCCTGTAAACCATTGAACACTTGCTGCTGCAGTGTCCACGCCTCCACTCCCACGGTGTATGGCTACACTCTCAACTCCTCGCCCTGAACGTTACCACATTTGAACTTGTCGTACACTGTCGAAAATTGTTGTACACTCCTCTGGCAACAAATAAAGAATATGGTAACAAGCATTCATTAATGCATTAGTCTAAATTTCTACCATGATATAATGGTACATTGACTAAATGAGACATTTACCGAATCGGGAATTGTATGTAAGTTGATTTTATGGAGAAAATAATTACTATTGTACGCATATATTTTTATTTTCTATGCATCCTAGACACCAATGTTACATTTGTTAAATGAATTTGAATATGTTTTGATTTGAAGAAAAAAACTATATAGAAGCATGTACAACAAATTATCTATTAAGTCCTCAAAACATGTATATTTGAGTGAGATTCACAGGCTCTAACGGGATCATAAAACTCAGTGCAGTGGCCCAGTCATAGAAGTAAAGGAATTTAATTATAATACAGTCTTGTCATTACTTAGCACATCATGGAGTTTTAAAGGAAAGTGTTACCACTCCAATAAGAATAGTGTTCGATTGCTCAGCTAAAATCAATTACAAGTCACTTAGTTTAAATGACTGTCTTAATACAGGCCCATCTTTAGTTAGTTAGTCTTACACAAGTCTTGCTGAGATTCAGACTTAACTCATAGTTATCATATGCCTTCATTAGCGATATAGAAAGGCTTTCTTAATGGTCCAGCTACATCCAAAAGATAGAGATGTCACCAGGTTTTTATGCCAACAGAACCTAACAACCCAAATTCACCTTATCGTGTCTTTCGGATCACAGCCGTATTGTTTGGTGCTACATGTTCCCAGTTCCTTCTAAATGCCACCATAATGAAACATCTTGAACAAACAAAGGAAGATTCTTTCATCATTGACAAAATTAAAGAAGGACTATATATAGATGATAATTTACAGGGAACAAGTAATGAACAAAGAGAATTAGTAAATCAGCATTGGACTATACAATGGGTATTCAGTAAGGCTCACTTGTATCTAAAGGAATGGGCTACTAATAGTCCAGAGTTGATTGCTCAATAAAAACATGATGACTTGGCCACTAAAGACCGGTCACAATTTAAGGTTTTAGGGTTATTATGGAATCCAAACCAGGATGAACTGAGCTTCAATTTTAAAAATGTAATCAAACCTGATCATCTAACTAATAGGACTTTTTTAAAGTATAATATCAAGTGTCTTTGATCCTCTAGGTATCCTACTACCAATCACCATAAGAGGTAGAATGTTCCTACAAAACATGTGGAAACAAAGATTAGAATGGGATCAAGAAATCTTTCAAGAAATGTTGGGAATATGGCACAAATTGGTAGCCGATATTAAATTATGTGGGACTTGGCGAATAAATAGAAGGCTCATTTCGTCCTCACACATAAACCTACATGCATTTAGTGATGCCAGTAATTCTGCATATGGCACTGCAGCATATCTATGTGATGGTCATAAATGTGAATTGTTTATTGTCAAGGCTAAAGTAATGCCATTAAGCCTGTTACCATACCCAAATTTGAACTAACAGCTGTTCTGATTGCAGCCAGATTAATTCCATTTATTAAACAAACTTATGAGAAATGCTTAAAGATTATTACCTAATAGTAATTTGTGGTGTGACAGTCAAATTGCATTGCATTGGTTGCAAAGTAAAAAATACTCTACCAGTGAATGTGGCTAACCGGGTAAATGAAATAAAATCATAATCTCACAAACTAACATAAAGTATGTTGCCACACAGGACAATCCTGCAGACCTCTTGACTAGAGAAGTCACTGCTCAATATTTAAAAGGGTCAGAAATATGGTAGAAAGGGCCGTCATGGCTCCCCCAACAAGATAAATGGCCTAAAGAATGGGTAAGTGCATAATGCACGATAAGGAGACTGATGTACTGACTACGCCAATTATACAAGAGGCTCCAGTTATCATAGAATGGGAGAGATTTAGTACAGGTTGACCATCACTAATCCGGCAATCAAAATTCCGGTTCCATCAGTTTTCCGGCATGAATTTCGGAGTGCAGTTTCAAATTTTCCCCAGTTGGTGCACACTGTTTTCGGGAGGCTTCTTCTTCTTCTTCTTGTGACCTTTTCTGCTTAGTATCGCTTTGTAGGTCCTCTGTCAACATGAGCAATGAGCATTATAATAATGAATATAAATTGCTTCAATCACAATCTGATAGTTCGTTGATAACCGATAGGCTCGTTGGGCTGAGCACTTTGGGCAGTTGTTCACGGTGGACCCTAGAATTGAGCAACTTCACACCATTGGATTACGGGCAGTGGATGTCGATCCTCCCATTGACGAAACCGCACCCTCTCGTGACGAAGTCAAAGAGAGGTGTATAGTCTGTCACTATAAAAGATCCAATCTTTTATAGTGACTCCTGTGGTCTTAGGTGAAGATCCCGTTTTCTGTGATGTTTCGGATCTTCAGTCAGGCTCATGCTGCCATCTAGTATTCCTTCCGCCGCACTTGTGGTCGCAGTCGGAAGAACAGATTTGCTGCATGCGGGTTTCTTCAGCCACTCGATGATGGATATGACAGTTGCTCCTTGGTGGGACTTGAAGTCGGGACCTTCTGCTCACCTACCAGGCTCTTGTCAACCACATTAACCCGTAAACTGCGGATACCTGTGTGACAATATCTCTGTGTACGCGGGACTTTTGCCAGAATTCTTATAGTCGCTAAACAAACTTGTATGTGTATCAATGTATTCGCCATATATTTGTGCAACCGCTAAAAATATATTTTTTGCTAAAGGCTTGTGGTTATTCTATGATTGTACTTGCAAGATGAAGAGCGTTGAGGTTTATGGAATCCATGGTAGGCTACAGCTCGTTCACAGAAAACAGGCCGCAAGGGTCTTCCTCTCTAATCTCTCTGCCCGCGATAGGGGAGAGACCTGTCAGCACCTTCACCTTCCATGCTGGTCACTGGGTCACTGAGCCTATGTGTGACCCCCGGGTCATTCTCAGGTAAAGTAGAGTTGCCAGATTTCACCGGCCGAAAAATTAGCCCACTTTTTGAATTTGGCAGCCGCCCAATTGGGCATACTCGCGTTTTCTTAGTGAGAGACCAAATGGGCATAGCCGCGCTTTACGGGTTAAAGAAGGTTGAAAGAATTGCCCCCGACAGGATTCAAACTCGGGACATCGAGCTCACCGCTCCAAGACGTAAACCACTAATCTATCTAATTCCCAATATGTAACTACAGTACCCTGCCGAGTTTCGCGCTTGCTTTCTTCCCAAGGCATAGCGCGAAACTCTGGTATTGAAGACACTGTAAAAATGCTTATTTAGTCCGGTGCGAGGTGTACCTACCGTATTTTACAGCTTATAAGACTCACTTTTTCCCCCCAAAAATATCCTGAAAATGCCCCAAGCCCTTGTCCACCCAGCAGTGAATGGGTACCGGGTGTTAGCCAAGGGTTTGTGACCCGCCTCCTGGGGTGGTGGCTTTGGCCAACACTACGTAGAGGAGAGGAGCTTGAGCTTGAGCTTGAGTTGGGAGTCACCCAGCGGATGCTGTCGGTGAAGCCGATCTCGTCTGTCCGTTCTCCCACACACGTATTCTGTTCTACGAACGATACTTGATTTTGATCTTGATATTACAGGTGGCCTATTCTTGTCGCCTCCGTGGTGCAGTGGCTAGCATGCCTGGCTACAAATCTGCGGGCCCTGGTTCGAATCCGTGCCAGGGCAAGTCGGTGACCAGCCAACCCAGCTGTTCTTCCTTCCTTTCGGGGTTGATAAATGGGTACCTGGGGTAACCTGGGGAAGGGCACTGTGGTAATCCGGGTGTCACACTAACCCTGTGTCCCGGGGTAGCGGGTCCTCACCCACCACAGGCTCTAAGGGCTAATGCCACGGAGATGAGCACCGAATGCCACACGCAGCTTAACGTATGCTCCCATCTTTACTTTTTTTTTTTTAATTCTTCATAGGCCAGGCCATAGACAACTGTATACCTGGACTGCGCACGGAATATCGGCCTGTTGCACATGGGCCTGAACTTGCCCTGAAGTCGGAGGGCCGCTCGGATTCATATATATATATATATATATATATATATATATACGCATCATATAGACTGGTTTATCAGTATATATGATATACTGAAATCTTCGTAAATGTTTGTTCTATATTATTATCAAATAAAAAACAGTAAAACACGCTAAAGAAATGCCATTACGAGACTCAGAAGAAATATGCATGAACTTAATATTCACTTTAACTCTTCGCCATTTAAAACTTTGCGAGTCAACTTTTATCATGAAGGGTATCAATAGAAGCGCAATTTTATTAGCTTTCCATTGATGTATTTCGTTTTCTGATAAATTAATTACCCCCATGCATAAATTAGCGTTAATAAATAAAATGATCAATCGGGTAATTTTCCTGATTGATGGTTATTTATTTAGTTAACGCTAATTTATACATGGTGCTAATTCATTGATCAAAAAACGAAATATATAAGTAAATAAATAACAATCAATCGGGAAAATTACCCGATTGATGATTTTATTGATTTATTTAACGCTAATTTATGCATGGTTCTAATTCATTAATCAGATAACGAAATATATCAATGGAATGCTAATAAAATTGCGCTTCTATTGATACCCTTCATGATAAAAGTTGACTCGCAAAGTTTTAAATGGCAAAGAGTTAAGTGAATATTTCTTCAGTCTCGTAATGGCATTTCTTTAGCGTGTTTTACTGTTTTTTATTTGATATTACAGAACAAACATTTACGAAGATTACAGTATATCATATATACTGATAAACCAGTCTATATGATAGTCCATAGACCACTATATCTCTTTGTCGGGCGGGGCAGGCCGCTATGCAGCTTGTAATTTCAAACATTGTCACGTGAACAGTCCAGGTATACAGTGGTCTATAGCCAGGCCTTTGAACCGGTGTTGCATAAAATAACTAACACCTCAAAATAAGTAGCACCTGACCTCACACCTCCGCCGAATCTTACTTATTTACCACAAAATACTCCTTTGTAAGTGATTAACAAGGATGTGTGTTGTACTGTGGTTGCTGGAGGTACTGGAGGAGACAAGTGAGAAGAGAGGAAGGCATTGGAGGTACCGTAGAGAAGGGAGGAAAGCATTAGTGTAGTGATTAGTTAGTAAGAGCACGGCATTGAGTTTTCTAGCTCTGTACACGTTTTATGTCTATGTTAGTGTGCTTTTATGTATGACAAGGCAGGTGAAGGGATTATCTTGTTAAAAACTTCCATCTCTGTCTCTCTTGATTAGTCTTCTTAACTTAATACATTGAATAAAGAAGGGGAGTTGATCTGCTAAAGTCCTGACTGGGACGCCAAGGACTATCTCTAGCAGTATTATATTTATTAATATCAATAATTATACAAATAATATGGAAAAAGTACAGCAATTCTCTGCTATAAATTAATACTGATAACAACTATACGCTAATACAAATAATATAAAGAAAGTATACTAATAAATTGATACACATATATATAAAGAAAATTATACTAATATAAAACAATCTTATTATACAAATGTTTAGTAATGATTTTTATTGCATGTTTTATTGCGTTAGTTCCGCTTGCAGCCAGCCATTTACGCCCGATTTGAAGGCGTGCATGGAAGTGGTGAGATGCAGGTCGGTCTGGCGCACCAAGGTGTTCCATAGTCGACCATAGCGGGGTAGGAAGGAGCGGAGGTAATGTTCCGTCCTCGCGAAGGGCACAGTCACTTGATGGTCGATGTTGTGGGCCGCACGGGTAGAATGGGAGGGCCTGGCCTGTGGGTTGAGGCGCAGCTCTGCTAGTTGTAGGAGCTGCATCCTGTGAGCCTTGTACATGACGCACATGCCTGCCACGTCACGCCGCTGCTGGAGGTGTTGAATGATCTGTGCAGCAGCCTCAGGGCTTTCAGCCAGGCCAGCTGCTGGGCTCTGGCTTGAACCCAGTCAAGGAGGCGAAGGTATGACGGGGGGCAGGAGGACCATGCGAGAGGCGAGTATTCCATCAGGGAGCGGACTTGTGACTTGTAGAGTGTGCCGACTCCCTGAGCGTCCAGGAGGTGCGCGACGCGTCGGATGCAGCTCAGTTCCAGGCAGCATCCTTGGCGACCTTCTTGACGTGGCTGGTGTATGTGAGGCCAGAGTCGAACTCCACCCCTAGAATGTTGACTGACTCCTGGAGGTGTTTTTTTTCTGCCTTCCAGGAGAATGGCGTGTTGGTCCCAGTTGACTGCATCTTGCCTGCGGGAGATGAGGACGGCTTGGGTCTTGTCTGGTGCAAAGGTGACTTGCCATCTCTTGCCCCAGGAGGCGATGCTCTGCAGTGCCTGGTTGATACGAATGACTGTGTTGTGGCGGTCACTCCTCTCACAGGTGAATGTGAGAGTACAGTCGTCTGCGTACGCTTTTGCCTCAGGAATCAGCTGCAGGATGTCGTTGAAGTAAACGTTCCATAGTAATGGCCCGAGTACACTTCCTTGAGGGACACTGGCTTTGATAGCATTTTCAGAGGAGGTGTGACCATTCACCATCACGCGCAGAGTTCTTTCATGGAGGTAATCTTGCAGGAGGTGTAACAGGTCCCCACAGATCCCCAGGCTTCTCAGCTTGGTAGTGATGCCCTGATGCCACACCCTATCAAAGGCACCAGCGATGTCAAGGGCGACGACGAAGGTGTCTTCGCCCCGATCTAGGGAGTGGTTCCAGGCTGCTGAGTGCAGGAGAAGGTCTGCTGCAGATCTCCCCCGTCGGAAGCCGAATTGACGTGAATTTAGCAAGCGGTGAGCGTCAAAAAATGTAGTGATTTTGGAGGCAATGATGGACTCAAGAACTTTCCCAACAACGGAAAGGAGGGAAATGGGGCGGTAGTTCTGAGGATCGCCTCTGCTCTTCTTTTTGTGGATAGCACAGACTCTCGCCACTTTCCACTCAGATGGCCACTGCTGAGATGAAAGGCACTCCCGGAAGATGGTAGCAAGAGGCACAGCAAGTTGTGAGGCACATCTTTTAAGCAGGTGAGGGCTGATACTATCTGGTCCCAGCACTTTCTTGGGATCAACTTGTTGAAGTTGTTGCAACACCTCCTCCGTGGTAATGGTGATGTTCCCTAGGGCGGCCTTGGTTAGAACCGGAACTGTAGGAGGTTCACGTTCTGGGTCAGGAATTGTCATCTTGGAGGAGAAGTGGGCAGCCAACACCTGAGCTTTACCCCGGTGACTTGTGACAACAGAGCCATCAGGTGCTGTCAACGGTGGGATGCTGTCGTCACGAGAGAAACCCTGTTGTTGTTTGATGCTGCTCCACCAATCCTTAGTGCCCACTGACTGGCCTGTTAGCTTTCGCTTGAGGTGATCCCTCCAGTTGTTGATCGCCTCTTTCTGGACTCTTTTCATATTTTCACAGGCCATTTTGTGCTAGTGTTTATGTCTTCTTGTGGGGTGGGACTTATATCGCAACCAGGCCTTGCTCTTATTGTCTGCTGCTTTCCTGCATTGAAAGCCAAACCAGGGCTGGTCTCCCGGTTTAGACTTGTATGTCTGGCAGGGCACAAATCTTCTTTGGTGGGACATCAGGATTTCTGTGAAGTTCTTCACTTGTGTGTCAACGTCACCTGTAAGCACGTCAGACCACACAATGTTGTTAAGTGTTGCCTTCATTGCATCCCAGTTCCCCTTGTCCCATAGCCAGTTGGTGCAAGTCACTGCCTCATCTCTGTCAATGGCCAGCTTGATCTTGGTGAGAACAGCCAGGTGGTCTGAGGAACCCACTGTTGCTAGCGGACGGCAAGTCACTATACTGCAGGGCAAATCGGTGATTACAGGGTCAAGTGAAGACCCTGAGATGTGGGTGGGGAAGTCGACGTGATTGGTGAGTCCAAACACCGTCAACAGCTCGTCAAACTGCCTCTGGACAAGGTACTGGTTGAGATCACCCACAATGATGAGATGCTTACAGGAGTGCTGGAGGAGCAGGGCATCTAAGTTGGTGGTCAGGTAGTGAAGGGGCTCACCACCTTGCCACTGTGGACGGTAACACACGCACAGCAGAATGGAGTCTTGAGTGTGTGTCCACAATTTGAAGAACATCATCTCCATGTGAGCAGGAAGGTCGACGGGGAGAGCTTGTACAGGGAGGCTGTTGCGGAAGCACACAGCGACTCCCCCAAAGGTACCTTGGGCTCTGTCACGTCGGAACCAACTTGAGTAGCCACCTATCTTCCCAAAGTTGTCTGGCACTGAGGAGTTGAGGAAGGTCTCAGTAGTGGCAATGATGGGTGTGAAACATGGCTGTACGTTAGGTCACTGACGTTAGTCTGGAAACTTCTAACGTTAGCTGAGATGATGGTAAGATTACCAAGAGCTTGCCTGCGGGGCGGCGTAGCTCCGGGGTGAGTAGCGATGTTGGCTGTCATTGTGAGGGGGCGGGAAGGCTTGAGGTGGTGTCCAGCCTCCTACCTGTGATGTGTCAGAAGTGGGGGCAGGAAACGCAAAGCTCTTGTTTAGGGAGTGAAGTAGCCAAGCGTTATTTTTTGCCTGTTCAGCAGACAGCTGTTATGAAAATTTTTTCCTGCCTTTCTTGATCGAGGCGCGTGCGGCACTCCTGGGTGGTGTGACCGTGGCGCTGGCAGTAGTCGCACTTCAACTTCCTGAAGCAATCGTTCTCCGTATGCCCACTTCTCTTGCAGTGATGGCAGTAGCTTCGAATCGGTGCCCGGGCTGTTGGAGCAGACCTAGGTGAAGCGTGCCGCCTTGCAGTTGTGGAGCGTCGGGAGGGACTGGGAGCAAGGTGCGCTTGTCGTCTGAAGTTGAAGTTATCTGCTTGATTATTTTGGTTGGATACCTGTGAAGTGCGAGTACGAGTATCTCGCCGCTCGGGTCTCGCGGCAGGTGGGGCGCGAGAAGCCGGCGCTCAGGACTTGTGGCAGTGGAGACACTGATAACCCGGCGCTCTGGATTCGCGGCAGGGAGGGTGTGGGTAGGTTGGGTAGGGCGGCGCTCGGGACTCGTGATAGGTGAGGCACGGGTGATGTGGCACTCAGGGCTCGCGGCCGGTGTAGGCGTGTTCTCTTGATGAACGTTCACACTACGTCTGTGTTGTATGACAACAGACTTAAGTTTGACGCTTAGTATCGTTTCATAGGTTCTCTTCAAACTTCGTCTCCTTTGTTAACAGATTTGTCAACTTCACCTAGGATACTAAAACATTTTCATTTGTTTTGGTCTGAGTGAGTGAGGGCGTCAGCTGATGGTTGTGTGACAGTGTTATACGGCAATAACACTGTCACAATGCCTTCCTCTCTTCTCTCCTGTCTCCCAGTACCTCCAAAAACCACAGTACCACAACACGTCATGGTTAATAACTTATAAAGGAGTATTTTGTGGTAAATAAGTAAGGAACGGCGGGGGTGTAATGTTTAAAGGTGCTACTTATTTCGAGGTGTTACCTATCTTATTTAATTATCCTTGATGAGGGCTGTAAAATCCACTTAAAATCTTTCTCTGCACCATCGAGTGGCCTAAGAACACCCACACGCTGCCATTAACTCTACCTACGACTGCTAGGGCATCAGAGGACACGGGGGGTGGCATGAGCCTCTAATCACAGGCGTCACTATAGAAATTATGTCTGCGTCACCACGGGCGAGGGCTAACCATCACAGCACTCAAGTGAACCTCCAGGGCCTACCATCCCACCCCTGGAGCTCACGGCCTAACGGCGCTGTAGGCACACACACACACACACACACACACACAAAAAAAAAAAGTGTACGAAGCAGCGCGAAACTCGGGGATATAATGCACGAAAGTCGGGATGGTAAGAATTTAGGACTCAGCGCGAAACTCGAGGATCGCGAAACTCGCATAGCGCGAAACTCGGAGGGTACTGTATGCTAATGATCCATAAGTATCAGAAACTAATTAATCATTATTGAACCAATCACACAATGTCCTATCTATGACAGAATGGTGGATCCCAAAAATGAGGCAATAGTAAAGAAGGAACTACGCCAATGTTTAGTTTATAAAAGACACCAAGGATCAAATTATCCACGCTTGGATATTCCACCACTTCCAGAATTTCGCGTTAAATCCCCGAAAACCGTTTCAAGTGACAGGTGTGGATTACACTGGAGATCTCCAAGTAAAATTAAGAGACCATCATATAGGCACGACATACATGATTCTTTTCACTTGTGCAGTGACTAGAGCTTGTCATCTAGATTTGGTAACAAATTTAACTATGCCAGAGTTATTTATATGCCTGTAAGAGATTTACCGGCAGAAGGGGTTTTCCTCAGATTCTACTCAGTGATAATGCTACACATTCGTTAATGCTGCAAAATATTTAGACAACCTCAAACAGGATCAAGAAATAACAAATTTCCAAACCAATAACTAATGTTGTGGAAATTTATTCCAGCTAGAGCTCCATGGTTTGGTGAATATGGGAACGAATGATCAGTACCCTAAAATCAGGTTTGAGAAAGGTATTAGGTAGGACCTTAGCCTCATTAGAAGAGCTGCATACCATCCTTATAGAATTTGAAACTACCAATAATGATGACCTTTAACATATGTGGATAGTGATCTAGTCGAATTGAATCCGATCACTCCCTCTCAATTAATACAGGGTCGCAGATTATGATCTTTATCTTTTCCTCAGCCCATTGATGTGGAAAAATGATCAGATCTTACTTATGCATCTAATCAAACAATAAGGGATAGGTTGTCTTATATTTCCAAATTATCCACTGACTTATGGAAAAGGTGGGTAAATTAATATCTTTTAAATTAAAGAGAATCACATAAGTGCCTATTAAAACTTCAGGGAATACTTGGCCACGAATTGGAGATGCGGTCTGCGATCCTTATGAAAACTGAGTAAAATCACTGATCTACATTCAATCAATCAATCATTAGGGGCATACGCCGAGGGGTGCGTCGCCTCGCAAACCCTACGACGCCACTCCCGGGGGTCACCACGCGCGAGTTCCCATGCAGGCTCCTTTCCCATACCAAGCTGCTCTCGACAAGAAACATCAACTTGCCCCAGCCACGAGCCTTGTGGGTGCCCCTTGGCCTCCTCCATGCCGGATTGTCTCTTACAGATACAACCCGATGGGAAGGATCGGTTTCAGAGTAGCGTGCCACATGCCCATATAGCTGAAGTTGGCGCTGACGGACTATGCAGGTAATAGGCCTTGATTCAGTCTCACGGTGCAATCGCTGATTTGACACGTAATCATCCCAGCGATGCCCCATGATTCTGCGAAGACACTTATTACCAAAGGCATTGATTAGTCTCTTCAAGTCACTATTTAGTGTCCATATCTCACAACCATAGAGTAAGACAGGGATCACAAGCGACTTGAAGATCCGGATCTTTGTCCTCCTGCACAGTACCGACAACGCCAAATACTCCCGCTGAGCGAGTCCATAACACCGTGGGCTATGCCAATCCGCTGTAAGACTTCTTGACGTGACCCGCCGTCATTATGGACTGCGCTACCAAGGTATGTAAAACTTTCCAAGATCTCAATGTCCTCGCCACATGCATGAACAGACTGTACTGCTTCATCTAGTAAGTCTCCAAACACCTGGACCTTGGTCTTGAGCCAGGAGACCTCAAGTCCCAAAGGCTTTGCCTCCTCGTGCAGCGCCTCGAGAGCCATCACCAGGACCTCCAGCGACTCAGCAAAGATTACTGCATCATCGGCAAAAACAAGATCAGTGATCTTGGTGTTGCCGACGGATGCTCCACAATCACTTTGATCTACAACCTTGTCCAATACCCAGTCCATACAAGCTTGAAAAGTGATGGGGCAAGGACGCACCCTTGCCTCACTCCTGTATTCACAGGAAAGAAGCCGGATACACCTGCCCCACACTTCACAGCACTCTCAGTCCCAGAATACAGACCAGTTATCAAATCAATAGTCCCTGCAGGAATCCCTCGAAGTCGCAGAAGATCCCAGAGTGACTCACGATGCACTGAGTCAAACGCCTTCTTGAGATCAACATAGGCTGCAAGCATCCCCTGTCGAAACTCACGTCGGCGTTCCACCAGGACACGAAGCGCTAGGATACGGTCCGTTGTTGACTTACCAGGCGTGAACCCAGACTGCTGAGGTCTCTGATGCTTCACCAGATGACTGCGAATCCGTGTCAGCAATAGATGGGCAAGCACCTTGCCTGGTACGCTGAGCAGTGTAATACCGCGGTAATTGTTGCAGTCCTGACGGTCCCCTTTCCCTTTCCAGATTGGGGATTGGGAATCCATTCCCATTCAGATCTACATTGGGGACGGGAAACCTCGGGTAGCTCAGGTAAAAACCGCCAAAGGAGACATCACCCGTCCTACTGTTAAATTGTACCCCTTCGAGCAAAATTTAGAAATTGAACCAGTTTCCACAGATTTCCCGGCTTGGCTGAGGTGACAGCTTGTAATCAGCATCCCTCATGACAGGCAGCCCTTGGGTTTATAAGACTCTGGCGTACCAGGATTAAAGAAGGTCTCCTGTAAAGGCGGATTTGTAGATAGATTTGGTGGCGGGCATTATGTCAGGAATCTTAATCCCGACAAATAATGGGTAATATTTATTTCAATTAATACCATAAGGGTAATTTAGAATGCTGAAAAAGATAGATACTTATCTACCTAAATACATGTCAGCGGAGGCACCGTGCATGCGCCATGATAAAGTCATGGGTATCTATAAAGGCCGTATTGTCGGCTGGATCTCGGTTCCAATTAAGACATCACGAATCACGGACGTTCACGGTCTCACCACAACACCGGCTTTAACATCCAACCAGACCACTCCATCTGGATTCATCATATTAACACCATCACCCATATCACGCTAAGTCTCTCCATGTATTTAGTCGGATCCTTCAAAATTATGATGATTATGAGGCGTATATGTGGTCATTTCATCTTATGTGGTAAGCAAACCAAAATAACCCTATAGCTTCCACAAACACAGTGAAAACCTACCACATCATTTGAAGGAGGATTACTGGCCATTTTGCGGTAGTAGGGGTAATGGAAGTGGAGCGGCCACTTGACAGCTGTGCTGCTGGTCTGTAGCAGGCGAGTCGGTGAAGTCACAACATGGCATGGCGCCAGTCGTTTTAGAGCGCATACATTTTCATGTACTTAAATTGGCTTTATCATCAAAAATACTATTCACATAGAAAAATCAACATCACTGCCCTACTATATGAGGCTTGAAGATTTCCAATCTATCGTTACCTCAAGTAGAGTAAACGGTTCAATTGTACAACCAGTTCAACCAACAGATGTCGGGGTTACAATAGTCTAACCCATCAACATTCTACACCCTTCAATTGTACCATAAACTCAATCAACAGATAATACGAAAGAGGGCAGAAGTAAACCTACATACACCTTCTCAGTTTTATTGGTGCATTACTTTATAAACATTCCTTATCGGAAAGAAATTTAATAATACATCAAATACAAGTGGTAAGGACCCTTACTATGAAAGAGGGTCTACAACACATCATAAAGGTGGCAAACAGATAAGGTGAAAAAGAAAATGAGTATAATTGACAGGGAATCCAAAGCTGCCTTACAATTCAAACGACTAGCATTACCTGCATTTGGGAATCAAGTGTGGCACATGAGATGAGTATTGGATAGCAGAGCAGGGACAGGAGGAACTGAACTGGCAGAGAAGATAAAAATTTCCAGTCATTGGGTCTTGGCTGCCAAGGTTGCCCATAAACCTTCATGGGGACCTTCCTTTGCCTTTTCAGTTCCTGCTGCATCCTGTGGAGTTGGAAGGGAATAGGTGTACAGCCTGCAAACCTGTTACTTCTCCCCTCATCCCCACTTTTCTTGAGGATCAGCTACTGCAACAATTTGACCAAGTCCTTCTCAATGGTTGGCTGGAGAGAGAGAGAGAGGGGAGAGAGAGAGAGAGAGAGAGAGAGAGAGAGAGAGAGAGAGAGAGAGAGAGGAGAGAGAGAGAGAGAGAGAGAGAGAGAGAGAGAGAGAGAGAGGAGAGAGAGAGAGAGAGAGAGAGAGAGAGAGAGAGAGAGAAAAGAGAGAGAGGAGAGAGAGAGAGAGAGAGAAGAGAAAAAAAATTAATGGATGAATTATAAATAGTTGTATATATATTGTTGTAAGAATAATAATACCTATACAAGTTTATATATATATATATATATATATATATATATATATATATATATATATATATATATATATATATATATATATATATAATAATAATATAAGCGAAAGTGTCTGTCTGTCTGTGTGTCTGTCTGTGTGTCTGTCTGTGTGTCTGTCTGTGTGTCTGTCTGTCTGTCCGCGATAGGTGCCGCCCCCTGTGGCGGAATCCCATCATATGTCAGTTATACATACATTTCAGGAAAGTTAGAAGGGGCTATCTGGAGAGTCTGTGTTTGGTGGGCCGAGGTGGTGGATAATGGGTCTATCTGAAGAGTCTATCTGAAGGTGGTGGGCCGAAGGCCCACCAATAGCCCTCCGCAGGAGCTAGCCAAAAGTCTGCCCGGAGGGCGGCTTTGCTTTCAGGAAAGTTAGAAGGGGCTATCTGGAGAGTCTGTGTTTGGTGGGCCGAGGTGGTGGATAATGGGTCTATCTGAAGAGTCTATCTGAAGGTGGTGGGCCGAAGGCCCACCAATAGCCCTCCGCAGGAGCTAGCCAAAAAGTCCGCCCGGAGGGCGGCTTTGCTTTCAGGAAAGTTAGAAGGGGCTATGATGTGAATGGGTTGGCGTTAATACATACATTTCTACATCCATGATTTCAGGAAAGTTAGAAGGGGCTATCTGGAGAGTCTGTGTTTGGTGGGCCAAAGGCCCACCAAACACAGGTGGTGGGCCAAAGGCCCACCAATAGCCCTCCGCAGGAGCTAGCCAAAAAGGCCTTTGCGGCTAGTAATAATATAAGCGAAAGTGTGTGTGTGTCTGTCTGTCTGTCTGTCCGCGATAGGTGCCGCCCCCCGTGGCGGAATCCCATCATATGTCACAGTTTTGGAACCAGCTCGACCAGGGGAAGGTTTTAAGCCCACTTATGAGATGATCCGATCACTTTTTTTTAGCAGCCTATTAGCGAGAATTGTGAAAAAAAAATGTGGGTTGCGAGAATTGAGGAAACCTTGATGTAGGGTGATGGGTAATGGGTGAGTGAATGGGTGGGGTGATGGGTAATGGGTGTGGGGTGATGGGTGAGTGAATGGGTGGGGGGTGATGGGTTGGGGGTGATGGGTGATGGGTGAGGGAATAGGTGGGGGGTGATGGGTAATAGGTGAGTGAATGGGTGTGTGGTGATGGGTAATGGGTGAGTGAATGGGTGGGGGGTGATGGGTAATGGGTGAGTGAATGGGTGGGGGGAATACATACATTTCTACATCCATGATTTCAGGAAAGTTAGAAGGGGCTATCTGGAGAGTCTGTGTTTGGTGGGCCAAAGGCCCACCAATAGCCCTAATGGGTGAGTGAATGGGTGGGGGGTGATGGGTAATGGGTGAGTGAATGGGTTGGGGGCGATGTGAATGGGTTGGCGTTAATACATACATTTCTACATCCATGATTTCAGGAAAGCTAGAAGGGGCTATTTGGAGAGTCTGTGTTTGGTGGGCCGAAGGCCCACCAATAGCCCTCCGCAGGAGCTAGCCAAAAAGGCCGCCCGGAGGGCAGCTTTGCGGCCAGTATATATATATATATACCGTATTTGCCGGCACATAAGACGCAGTTTTTTCCCTTAAAAAGGAATGCAAAGTTCACCCTGCGTCTAATGTGGCCATATTAGCGCATGAGAGGTCGGGCAGAGAATGCAGAACAGCCGGTGATGTATTACTAAAGGGGTCTGGAGTAATCTGTGTTGAGCAGTAGTCCACTGAGCACAAATTTGAAACTGTTATCAACAGTAATATATAATGCATAATACTAAGAAAAGGTTGAAGTTTAAAAGAAAACAAGAGCTGGGGCAACAAGATAGCGATTGCTACTGCCAAGATGGCCATGTCAGATGTAAACATCATCCACCCCCGCTGCTGCCAAAAAGCTGTTTGTAAAATCCATCCATCTTTCCATTGTAAAACGTCTGATATCTCAGGTCTGCCACTTCACCTGGGATACTTCACTCGGCGACGCCCTCCCATGGAAAGACAAATATCCCGCATATTAGATGTAGCCTTAACCCGCATTCAACTCGGGCCACACAAGTTGACGCAACAGTTGGAAGGAGATGATAGAAGGGAGGCAGAAAATGGTGGTGGAATTTTTGCTGGACTGAGTATTGTTGATAAATGGAATAGTGAAACAAAGAGTGTGTTAGTTTTTTTTTAGTGTGAGCGGTGAGAGGGAGGTGTAGTATCTTGGGGAGTCTGTCTATACACACAAGGATGGAGAAAGGGCGTCGTGTCTTTTTAGTTTATTTGACAGCGAGTCATTGTACAACGTGGGGACAAGAGGTGCGCGGCGTGTGTGTCTCTGTGTGTCCTGTGGTTGACTGAATTACCTGGCTGGTGTTGCAGTTGTGTCGGCGAGGACAAGTCAGGTCAGCGTCAGGTCACCCTCGGGCCTCTAATCCTGGTCCCAGACAAGGGGGTGGCCTAAGCCGATGCAGGTGTGTATGTGCGTGTGTGTGTTAGCGCCGCTACATTGGTAAGCAAGGTGGGATAGGAGACAGCATAGGCCTTTGTACCACCTCGACCCCTCAATCCTCAACCCTGTACCTCTACAGATAAGGAAACTGTATGAAAGAGTGCTAGTAAAAAGGCTGCAACGGTATCTGTAGACGGGACAAAAGTCTTCCACACGGTACACCAAGATCAAGACCCCTCACGGCGCCACACCGTCCGCCTCAAGGCCGAATCACACCATACCATCATGGTGACATTGGTGACAGGGCACCGTCTCATCACATCCGTTAGAATTTCTTACATTCAAACAAATAGACGTGTTACACTAAACGGTGAGCCGTCGTCACGGCTCCAATACACCACCGTCCTGTCACGTAACGGTTTCTGGGGAAGAATATTTTAACGTAATGAGACTGCCGTGCTGATAATTGTCGTTTTCTCAAGGCTTTATGTACCCAAAACAATGTCTTTTAGAGTTCAACTCCTCTTCTTCATCCGACAGAAGTCCTATTAATGCAAATTTCTTCAAGCATAGCCTCTGAGGCACCATGTCTGCTTAGAGGGTTAGAGGAACTGCCGAAAATGACGGAACCGTGACGAATAGTGTGAATACAAGGCACGGCTGACGGAACGCTGCCGTGATTTCAGAGTGTGAATCAGCCTTCACCTGTACCTTCCTGAAGAAGACTAATCAACCCTCGTGACAGTGATAGATTCATAGGTGTAAACCAGTGCAAATATCGTCGATCCCGACAACGGTGCCCTTCAACAATTACAACAATAACAACAAGGTAGAGATGGTTACCTTACAGTGTTATCTAAATATCTTCGTGAATTTTTGTTATTGGACAACCACTGATTTCGAGGCCGAAACTTAAGTCCTCCTGAATAGTTTTGATGTGTTTTGAATTAATCTGGCTCTCATTTTTGTCTGAAATCAATGTTTGTTTACATGTGTGTATGTGGGGGAGGCAACCTGCCACTCCAGGTCAGCCCCGCAAACATTGCTACGCTTCACACTGCCATATTATTGGTAATTTTAGTTATTTCTCTATATCATCTGTTACTAAACCAAACCTCACCTCTAACCTAACCTAATCTGATTTAACCTAACTTAACTTTCTGGCTGAAGTAACGGTAGATTTTCGGTACTACGTGTAATGCCATTATTATTCAATTGCGCCATGGGAAATGGGGTTCAAAATACTCAGAATGAAGAAAGCTACACGATGGTGTCGGTAAGTCCTAGGACTTTTGAAAGCCCACTACCAAAATAATACCAATATCTATACTGCAAAATTTTCCACAGTCTAAACACATAGCAGAAAAAGCAACAAAGGCATACCTACAACATTAATCTAAGCTATATGTCATAGGTAGCAAATATTAGAATATCAATTCGTGGGGGCATCCTGCAATATATCATGATTTATGACCGATTTTGGTTACACTGTCATTCTCTTACATTTTAACTAGTATAATTTTTCATTCACATTCATTGCACTGTGAATATTGTATTTAGGTACATGCTCATAATCATTTGCTTTCGCCTACAAATCTTTTTTTTTTTTAATAACTTTATAATTTTACGAAAACAAAAATTTTCACTCAAAAACATCAATATTTTTTTCTTCTCAAAACCTCTTTGTTAATTAGGGGTGCGTCTTATGTGGAGGTGCGTCTTATGCGCTGGCAAATACGGTATATATATATATGTATACGTATATATATATATAAATATATAATATATATATATATATATATATATATATATATATATATATATATATATATATATATATATATATATATATAATATAGATATTTTCCTTCCTTGTTTTCGTCTCACTCGTTCACTTCACGTGGTTACCTCCCCGTGGAAGCATCTCTGTTGTGTTGTGCTCACACAGGCGAATGCAAATGGTGGAGGGTGAGTCCAGTACGTTTAGCGGCTCATTGTCTTGGGCGACTTCAATATTACTACTGGCACTGTGAGAGATGGCTACGAGTTATGTGTTGGTCCCCATGGCTCCGGTACCAGAAACACCAACAGTTCTCTGCTTCTGAACTTTGCAAGGTCCAGAAGGTTGAGAATTGCAGGTTCTTGGTATCAGAGACCAGAGCTGCACCGCTGGACATGGTATAGTAATGCCGGAGGGGTAGCTAAGGAGATCGACCACATCCTCGTTAGCACTCGTTGGAGGATCCTCGGGGGCAGCATGAGCCTCTAATCACAGGCGTCACTATAGAAATTCTGTCTGCGCCACCACGGGCGCCAAAAGGGCCAACCATCACAGCCCTCAAGTTAACCTCCAGGGCCTACCATCCCACTCCTGGAGGTCACTGCCTAACGGCGCTGTAGGCACGCACACACACGCAAAAAAAAAAAAAAAAAAAAAAAAAAAAAAAAAAAAAAAAAAACGCGAAACTCAGGGATATAATGCGCGAAAGTCGGGATGGTAAGAATTTAGGACTCGGCGCGAAACTCGAGGATCGCGAAACTCGCATAGCGTGAAACTCGGGAGGGTAGTGTGTGGTTATATATATAATATATATATATATATATATATATATATATATATATATATATATATATATATATATATAATATATATATTATATTATGGATGCTGGGCAGATGTTGTGGCATTCGCTGCGCCAACTAGCGGCGGCGTATCTGAAGCTCGCTCGTAACTCGGATTTTGGCTCGCAACTCAGATAAAAAAATCGACCGAGCGACTGCTCGTAACTCGAAAAACTCGTAAGTTGGGGCACTCGTAAGTCAAGGTACCAGTGTAACAAACTTTGTTTGTTATGAGTTGAAAGTTCGCTATTTGTGACCATTTTCGTGTATAATGAACTTTGTTTGCTACATTAGATGAGTTTGTATACTTACGTACATGCAGCTATCACAAAATACTAAACTCATACAGGGAAATTAAAACAAAACGTGGCGAGGCACGGGAGGCAGGCAAGTAGTAGGCACAGGAGGTGTTTACACTCGGGCCAACAAAGCCAGAATGATCGGCACGCAGCTGTGCACGACGCGTTCGGCTTTGTTTTCACTGCCGCCGTCCGACCTGCGTGTACATGTTTGGCTGGCCCACCACCGAACCAAACCCCGCATTTACCAAACTTATTTGGTAGATCCCCAAATATATCGGACCGGGAGAAAAAGTTTGTTAAAGCCGATATTTGTTATACAAGAGAACCTCATTTAACTGGCATTTAAAACAACGGCAGCCTCAAAACAACGGCACTAATCGACCCAGGCATTAATTAGGTATAATTATTTCAAAAACTGAGAAAATTGGCAGAAATTTAGTTGGGCAAGGCTGTGGTCTACACAGACTCCCTCTCCTCACTCCACCTATTCCTCTCCCGCCATCCACGATCCTCTACGTCCCTCGTCCACACCATCCAGAGGGCCCTTCACCTTACCAACGAGGGGTGGGAGATCGCCTTCCAGTGGTTCCCTCCCACGCTGGTATCCCAGGCAACGAGGTGGCTGATTCTGCTGCCAGGATGGCCTTAACAGATGTAAACACGACCCTTCCCTCTGCCGCTCTCTGCGGCCAAACGCCTGATCTCCGGGTTCTGCCGCTCCACCTGGAATAATACACTCGGCGATGCCCTCCGCAGCACCTCCATGGGCCAATACCGCAGTGACTCCTCCCCCAGCCGTGGATAAGGACAAAAATCTTGCGCCTGGATGTCACTCTCACCCGCCTCCCCCCTGGGGCACACGACACTCACAGCTCACCTACATCGCCTCCGTCTGTCCCCTGACCCCACTGCCCTTGGTGCATGAATTTTCCGGAGACTATTGAACACTTTCTGCTGCAGTGTCCGCGCTTCCACTCACACCGTGTAGTGCTACATTCTCAACTCCTCGCCCTGAACGTCACCACCTTTGACCTGCCCACCCTACTGGCGGCGGCTGGCGTTCCCCCTCTCGGCAACACGCCGTCATCCACCTCACCTGTGCCTTCCTGAGGAAGACAGGTCAACTACCGTGCCTGTGATAGCATCATAGGACATCACCAGGGCCATAGTGTTCCCCAAGGGATCCTCGCAGCCCTAAAACAACAACTACAACAACCTCCAGAAACCACAGTATTATTGGGATTTTGGGCGATTCCATAAGAGTAACTCTCAAAACAACGGCAAAATGAGTTATCCGGCATGCGCTCCCCCCCCCCGAGGGTGCCGGATAAAAGAGGTTCTCCTGTATCGAGGTCCGTAAAAGCAATGGTTTACTGTATTGCTTTTCTATTGCAATTGTTTGGGTCTTTTTTTTTTTTTTTACAATTGTGCCTATAGCGCTTGTAGGCAGTGGTGACCCAGGGCTCGGATGGTAGGCTCTGGAGGTTCACTTGAGGGCTCTGATGGTTGGTCCTCGCCCGTGGTGGCGCAGGCAGGATTCTTATAGTGACGCCTGTGATTAGAGGCTCATGCCGCCCCCCTGTGTCCTCCGATGCACTCGCAGTCGAAGGTAGAGTTGATGAGCAGGGCATGTGGGTGTTCTTAGGCCACTCGACGGTGCAGAAAGGTTTTGGGTTTCTTCGGGAACCAAACTCGGGTCACCGAGAACGCCAGTCGGAGACGCTAACCACTCCGCTACCGCCTCCCCAAGTGACCTTGTTCACATATAAGTGTAATATCACTTATGAATATATTAAGTATTTGATTATACTATAGCAAAAATACAACAGTTTTGCCGCTCTAGCCACGAACATTAACGGAGATTCGGACTGTATCTTAGCATGAAGAGTATGCGGACAAGATTTCAGATGTCGCTGCAGGATTTAATTATTATTCATGAGCTCCTACTTCCATATATTGCTGTATACATGCCATCAAGTATCATAACCACAGCTAATTGAAAACAGTATTATTTGCATATGGTCTTCATGCTATGAATACTGAATGAGATGATAAAATGGAAAACCTGAACATATAGCTGGGTCATGCCCGCGGGGTATGTATGAAACAGCTGCTCTGATTAGCCTTGACCTTGTAGGCTCCACCCACACCCAAATAAGGAGCCGAGTGTATAATTATACTATTTGGAGCACTCATGTCCAACAGCCGTACACAGAAGAGTATAACAAAAAGTGGGAGTTACAAAGTAAAATCATAGTATTTTGTGACGCTACAAAATACGCCTTAAATTAGAATTCTTAAGTACCGTAAAAAGAGGTTGACAGTACGAACTAACCGACGTCCGACGAGGGTTGGGCTAGCTGAGCTTCTTTCAAGACAGGAACTGTAGCGATAACACCAGCGCTCTGCTGCTCCCTAGACCCCTAAATTTTCTCAGGCTCTACTTCTTAGAGGCCTAATGTATATTTGTATATATTTTTGTATTCAATATGGGTTGCTAACCCAAAACCCTTCGTCCATGCACCAAATCACGGGAAGGTTCCAACCTACAACAACAACAACAACAACAAACCTCTGCACTCTAACATCCAGCTGAGTGTTTTTCTGAGCAGGATGCCGATGTTAGTTTACCACAGTGCCTCCTTGCTTTATTGAGATCTCAATAATAGGAAACTAGCTCAGGCGACCATCATAGGGATTTCTACAACTACTAGGTAATTTTAGTGGTTCAAGTTTTTCTCTAGTATTACCTGAATTAGCTAATTTTAGCTTCATGTGAGAGTCATGTTCATCTCCATTCATGAGACAGTACACATTTTAACTCAAATTTTAATTTAGGAGTGTTCTTCATAATTCTCACATTTCAAATTTCTCCACATAAAAAGTTTTGGTTGAAAATTTGAATTATAACTGAATTTGTTCTCATAATTAGAAGGCAAGGAGGCTCTTTCATCCCTTTTTTCTTCTTCCATTTTTTCCTTGTAATCCTTTGATTGCAAATTATTAATGATCTCTAAAAGAAAAGTTCTTATGTTTACTACAGAAGGAAATAAATTTTTAGACTTCCACCGAATTTGCTCTAGTTAGGTTAGGTAATTTATCTACTAATAAGGTGGACAGTAACCAGCTAGATTCTTCAAAATTACACCCTGCATTTTCTACCCTTTTCAAATTACTCTCTAACTCTGCTCTAAATTCAGACAGAGATGGGAAATTATGAGAGGGTACTTTTATGTGAATTAATTTCCTTGCAATGTCTCTCAGCTTTTTGTCTTTGTTTTCGTAAGTGTTCTTTAGTAGTTCTATCGCACTCTGATAACTGGCGGCTTCTGAAGGGAAACCTAAAAAAAGTTTCTTAGCATTACCCTTTCACTGACCTTTTAGGTAATTCAGTTTATCCACTTCAGTCAAATCAGATCTAGCATGGATGTTACTGGAAAACTGGTCCCAAAAGGAATCTATCTCACTTCACTGTCTCCTTCAAATTCAGGCAGCTGAATAGTAGGTAATTTAATCCTCTTGAGATTCAAGTCTTTAGGCTGCATTTTCCCTATCACCTCATCGATCTTAAAGATCATTGTAGAAGATCTTCATATTCGGCCTGTTCACAGGTTAAAGCGTCCACCTCATCAACTTCAGCCTCGCTTATTTCAGTATCATATAAATCTCTAATGATATCTATCTTTTTCTCTAACTGTGTTTTCCATACTTTTGAGTTGGAGGAAGTCTGCCTCATATGTCTGAAAGGCCTCTTCAGTTTGTCTCATTAACTTGTTGCAGCACCCTTTATGGCCTGCTAATTTCTTACCCATGGACATAATGCCCCTATTCTAATGAATAAATATGGCGACACAAAATGTCTAATTAATGAATACAAAATTGTTAATTAGTTAGGATGGAGACATGAATTATAAATGAGTAACTTGTTAGTTAGGAATTTGATTTTTATAAGTTTAATTTAATTGGAAATGTTGACCAAGAAATTATGGTGCTTAACTAAATAGTTAGTTGTTCTTAAATTTAGAACTGGAAGTCCCGCAGTGGCTGCTGGGTTTGAATCCAGATGTTATGGTGGTGGCTTATAGCTCTGGAAACCTTGTTCCAAATGTTGTCTGCCTATAAAATTTAGATGTACCCCGTCCAAGACCCGCAAATCCACCGGGAAGGTTCTACCACCCAAAAGAATAATGTGACCACACACATTGTGTGAGTTCATATTTTGTGTGTAATGTATGTTCACACTGCAATTTCTTATTGATGGCCATTGAAATGTTCTTGTAGCGTTCAGCATCTACATAGTGAGGATCATTGTGGGGGTAAATCTTGGTTTGATGGTACATATCACACAAGTAATTCCCCTTTTGGAAAAGGCTTGATAGATGGCCATCATTTCCCCAAACAGCTCATCCACACTAGTGTGCTCATCAATATCATTACTACCTATCATGAGGATTGCCAGATGGTAATGTTGGGAGTCAAGAGCTTGCCTAAATATAGGATATTCAAAAAATGTATCTGCCCTTGCTCCTCCCTTCCTTATATGTCCATATGGACACCTTCCATAGGCACAGTCCTCGGCCTAAAGGTCTTGCAAGTGACAATAGAGTGACCCATATATGCTACATAGTAGGTAGAATACCTGGCAGCTGTCGCCATGGTAATTAAATGCATCCGGTTCGAAGGATCAAAACTTATAATGTGGGTAAATCTTAAATGTGAGAATTATGAAGATCACTCTTAATAAACATTTGAGTACTGGCTCTGAATTAACACCACATTAAACAAAAATTAGCTAATTGAGGGAATACTAGAGAAAAACTTGAACCACTAAAATTACCTAGTACAGGGAAGTCCCAAAGATACGAGCAGTTAGGTTCCACCTGGCATACTCGTAAAGCGAAATCTCGTATAGCGAAATACATAACTAATGGTAAAATATAGGTTTGGTTCCAGGACCCCATCAAAGACATGTTTTTTAAGCTTAAATAAACATACCAAACACAACAAACACACAGCGTCTATATTACCCACACTGTACTACCAATTCTGTAGAAAAAGCATTCTGAAAAAGAGAAAATAGCACAAAAATAACATAACTGCACATTAATTAAACATAAAACATGCCATAACAAGCAACAAAGACGTTGTACTGTAGGCCCGCAGGGGACGCCGCGTGATACAAGAGAGGGTAGTGTAGCGGTCCCAAGGTTGGGGCCGCACACCTGGCTAATTACCCCTAAAGGTCAGGCTGCCCATATTTTAAATTCCCTTTTCAGGTCACCCCTTTTTGGGGGTGACCTGACTGGGGTCAACCAATCCCCCTTTGTCCACCCCGGGGAGTCCCTGTATTCAGGCAGTTACCTACCAACCACGTAGAAAACATCATCCTCTCCCTTTTTTCCTCGTCATACTCCGCTGTACTCCACATTCCCGCCGTAATAAACTTGTGTGTAAACCTGTTTTGGGGTAGGTAAGGGACGGGGGGGGGGGTGGCAACCTTTTCCACTGTCCCAAAAATTAGTCCTGCGCATCTAATCTGTACTTTGTTGGAAACTTTAGCTAACAGGGGTTATACCAAAACACGAGTTCACACGGTTTTTTTTGGGGGAATATGTAGGAAAACCCGGGGGAAATGCCACGGGGAAAAGGAGGATGATGTCCTCTCCTGTGGTGGTGGTGGAAACTCCCAAAAAACGGTCTAGGAATCCGGGGGGGGGAACCCAGCAAGGGAGGTGCGGGAGGAATTGGGTCCGAGCGAGTAGGTCCACGCCAGGTGTTGGCTTGACCTTTAGGGGGGAAATTGCCAGGTGTGCGGCCCAAGCTTGGGGCCACCCCACCATCAAACGCCCCGTGCATATTGGGTAGGGTGCGCATTTTGAGCTTGGTAATTTTTTCTCACCCCATTTAAATGTTGTAGCTTTTATTCTCGATCCGTATATTGAAAATAGACCCTAATTACTCCTCGTATCATTTATTTCTAGTAACGAAGCTCGTATAACAACTTCCCCGTAGTTGTAGAAATCCCTATGGTGGGCCCTGAGCTAGTTTCCCATTATTTAAAACTCAATAAAAAAAGGGGGACTGTGGGAAAATTAACATCGGCATCCTGCCAGAAAAAAACCCCAGCTGGATCCGGGGTGGATGTTAGATGCCCGAGTTTTTTGTTGTTGTTGTTGTAGGTTGGAACCTTTCCCCTATTTGGTGAAGGACAAGGTTTTTTGGGTTTACAACCCTATTGAATCAAACTATGTAAAAGGGGGGTTTCCCCAAGATAACGTTAGGTTCCACCTGGCATACTGTAAAGTGAAAATCTTTATAACGAAAAACATAACTAATGGTAAAATTAGTTTTGGGTTTCCAAGACCACAATTAAAAAAAAAAAAAAAAAAAAAAAAAAAAAAAAAAAAAAAAAAAAAAAAGACCTTTTTTTCAAGCTAAAATAAATATAGCAAACACAACAAACACACGCGTTTTATTACCCACACTGTACTACCTTTTGTAAAAAAAGCTTTCTGAAAGAGAAAAAATAGCACACAAAAAAACATAACTCCCAATTAATTAAACAAAAAACATGCAAAACAAGCAAAAAAAGTTGTAATGTAGGGGACCCCGCGTGAAAAAAAGGGGGTAGTGAAGGTCGGGGGCCCAAGATTGGGGCCGAAACCCTGAAATTTTCCCCCTAAGGATCGGCCGCGCCAATCTTAATTACCCTTCAGGTCACGCCTTGCTAGGGGTGACTGACTGCTGTCCTGGGGGTTGGGACCCGCACACCTGGCTAATTACCACAAAATGTCAGGCCGCGCCATATGCTTAATTACCTTCAGGTCACGGCTTGCAGGTTTGACCTGATGGGGTCAACCAAACCCCCTTTCCAGATGGGAGGGTTGGCGAGTATTTTAAACTTGATATTTTTCCCCCCAGTTTGAATGGTAGCTTGGGATTTTCGTCTGTAATTAAAAATAGACCCTAATTTACACATCCGTACATGGGTTTATGTATCCGAATCCCGTTATAAGGGGGCCCTCCCTGTACAAAATACTTTGGGCCTCTAAATAGAGCCTGAAAAAATTTGGGGTTAGGGAGCAGCAGACGCGGGGTTTTTATCGCTACGGTTCCGTCTTGAAGAGAGCTCGCTAGCCCAACCTCGCGGACTGGGTTGTTCGTACTGTAACTTTTTTTACGGTACTAAAATTCAAATTTTAATTCCTATAAATTTTTTTGTTCTTATTTCCCAATTTTTATTTTATTTTTCATATTTCTCAAAAGTAAATTAAAATTTCCGATACCACCAGGGGGTTTGGTTGAGGCAGTACGGGACACAGGGTTCCTTACAGCAACCAAAAATTTGGTGAAATTCCACTAATGAAGTTGCCCAGCACCCCCTTTTTTGGTTTTCAAATATTTCCCCAAAGTGGGTGAGTTTCCCCTCCCATTCACCTTTACTTGGAGAACACAAATTCTACCCATGCCCTCAGAAAAATTTCTTGATCTCGCCTCGTGCCAGGCTCCTGGGTAAGAAAAAAAGCAGAACTTATGAAAACCGTGACTGTTTAATTCCCCTAACCTCTGGGGATATGGACAGCTGACACCCCCTGAAAAAGGTTTTGTGTGTTTTACTAAATATTAAATATCGATGAAAAAAACAAATGACTGATGAGCAGCAAGGGGCAAAATTGTCCTCGGTGCTCTGCAATGTTTTGATGCTAACAAATAACAAAATGTTTTGGGGAGGCGGTGGCCGAGTGGTTTTAGCATCTGGAAGTGGCAAACTCGGTGTACCGATTGAATCCCGCTAGGTGCCAAAATTTTTCGGCGTCGCGATGCTAAGAACCCCAAATGCTCCCCTTAAACTCTACCTTCGATAGTGAGTTTCATCAAGGGGCACGGGGGGGAGCAGAGATTAATCACGGCGCCCACTATAAAAACCTCCCTGCACCACCAGGGGAAGGGGCCACCCACAATAGCCCTCAAGTGAGCCCCCGGGGCCTACCATCCGAGCACGGGAAATTCACTGCTACAGGGGGCTATAGGCATAGTATAAAAAAAAAAAAATCAAAAGCTCTTCAAACAAAACATACATTTTTTTACCCAGAAGAAAAATATATGTACCCTTGAAAACATGGCTTTGTTTACTATGGGGTGAGGTAACCAATGGTAAAAAAAATTTCAGGGTCTTTTTCCTTCTCGAGACGAAACCCGCCCCACAAATAATATAGAATGTCTTTTGTTCATCATAGACCACTGTAAATCGGACTGCGCCGGGAATATCGGTGTTGCACAAGGGCCTGAAGGGGAGGGCCCCCCGCCGGATTCATATATATATATATAAAAGGATCATGGGACTGGTTTTTCATTATATGAATACTGAAATCTTCGAATGTTTGTTCAAAATATATAAAAAAAAAACAGAAAAACATGCTAAGAACCCATTACGAGACTGAAAAAATATCATGAACTAATGCCTTCACTTAAACCTTGCCATTTTTGACTTTGGAGTCAATTTTTTTAATGAAGGGTATCAATGAAGGCAATTTAATTACTTTCCTTGATGTATTTCGTTTCGAAAAATGAATTACCCCCATGATAAAAACGTAAACTAAATAAAAAAATCATAAATCGGGTTTTTTTCCCCGTTTGATGAGGTTTATTTTATTAACGGTAATTTTTAACATGGTGCTAAATTTATTTATCAAAAAAAATTATATAAATAAAAAAATAACATCATCAATCGGGAAAATTACCCGATTAATGATTTTTTTTATTTATTTTAAAGCTAATTAATGCATGGGTTTAATTAATTTTTCAAAAAAAAAAATCAATTGGGAAAAATAATAAAAGTGCTTCTATTTATATCCTTCAGATTAAAAATTGACTCGCAAAGTTTTTAACGGCGAAGAGTAAGGAATATTTAAATTTATGCATATTTCTTCAGGTCTCGTAATGGCATTTCTTAGCGTGTTTTTTCTGTTTTTTTTGAAATATTATGAACACAAATTTTTGAAGATTACAGTAATCATTTATGTCGGGGGGCCGCGGCATGCAGTTGCAATTTCAAAACATTTTCGCGTGAACAGTCCCAAAATATATGGTCTATGGTTCAATTGAAAAAAATGGTTTAATTTTCAAGTAAAGCTAGCTAAGAGATTTTAAAATCTCAATACACTGCTGAGAAAATTACCTGTAAAATTGGTGCGTACCTATTTTGAGGATTTTCCCAAAACGTACCACCCCTGTCCCAAAATGTTAATAGGTACTCTTCACTTATAAAAATAAATATTAAAAATAAAGAGTTTCTTTGGATATGTTAACATCATTCATTGTTTACTTTTTCCCTCATGTCTGAGGGTGACAGCCTTTTATAATTTTTCCCGTGGACATTTTAAAGGAAAAAAACTTTTAAAAAAAAAAAAAGTTATTATTTTACTTACTTCACAAAAAACAACTTCCTGGGATAAGTAAAGTAAAGAAATAATGACAAAGTTGAATTGAACAACGTAATTTTAGGCAGACACGTTTACAAGAGTCAGTAGTTCTCATTGTCTGTTTTTCCCATCTTAGTTACAGTTTAAAAATTGAAATTTAAAGTCCCCTTTTTTCTCTTCTCGCTCAAGTGTTGGTAACTTTATTTCCTTCAAACCTTTCCCCATAAAAAAGTTCTTCTAGCTCTATACCATCTTGTAGCCATCTCTGTATCCCCTTTCCCAAATTTTTTACGTTTTTTTTTTGAGGCCATACAAAGCAGCATATTCCATTTTTGGGGATATTGCAGAATTTTTTCTTTTATATTTTTGCCATGTGATGAAATGCCCCTAAAATTTTTCAAAAACCCGTTTTCTCCAAATATTTTTTTGTATGTTTTCTGTTGTAGGTTATTTTGCATTACACTCCGAGGTCCTTTCTTTTATGAAACCCTTTTTTTAATTATTCATTTCCGATTTTTATGGCCATTGATCTCTTCACTTTTTCCCAATTTTTCCCTCACAGACAATTTTCAATTAAATTCTATTTTTCCCTCTTTTGCTCCCTTGAACTTGTTCAGGTCTTTTTTAGTGTTTTCAAACTTAAGCTTTTTATACTCTTAAAAATTTTGTAGATCCCCAAAAAAAACTTAAATAACTTTATATTTTTTCAGTATGTCTTGTGAAATCATGAACATTTTTGGGGCCCCAACCTGACCTGGGGCACCCCACTAAAACCTTTTTATTCATATTTTTTTTTTTTTTTTTTTCCCAAATACCCCTATAAAACCTTTTTCCATTCAGATTTTTCCCTCCTTTATATGTTTTTATTTCTCTTCCCATGATAACTTTCCATCCCGGTTTGATCATGCCCTTTTATTCTCCTATATTTTCCCGTTTAAAAATAGGTTCTGTGGAACTTTATCAAATGCCTTTTTAAATCTAGAATTTCACAAGCTGCCCATCCATCTCTTTTTTATCAATTCTCTTGAGAAAAAGTTATTAAGTTGGTCAAAATGTCCCCTTTTTCCAAAAAAACCATACGCCGGTTGTTATTTACCTACATCTGTCCATGCTTCTTTATACTTTTACATATCTTGCACACTGTGCTAGTAAATGACATGGCTATAATTAAGGGTTTCATCCCTTCTTCGCTTTTTTTTTAATTGGGGTATATTGCTCTCTTCCCCTCCTTTGGCACTTTTTCCCCTTTTTTTAATGAGCCTTTATTATTTTACGCCGCGGAGAGGGGTCGTGTGTTTGTGTTGTTTTTGGGTGTGTGTGGTTGGGGGAACAGTGTTGTATGTCTGTGTGTAGGAAGCAGGCATTGTTCACACGGCACCCAAACACTCTGTTGCCCCGGCAAACACCACCGAAGGGAGTGGGGACGGTCTTCCCGGGGAAAAGCAACCACGGATTGGTGGAGTGGCGGGGAAAGACAAGGGAGACATGGCCTAAGAAGGGACGCCCCTGGGTTTGTGGGGCGAGGGAAAAGGGGGAGACGGACCTCTGTCAGGGGTTCTGTGCGCGAGGGGGTGTGGTGGGGGTGAAAAACCCGCCGCCCGGGGGGGTGTTTTAAGGGAATGTAAGCCTGCCCCGGGGAGTCGTGGCAGCGGGCTAGGGGGGAGAGCGGGGGGCGGCGACCACAGCGCCGCCCTGGGGGTTCTGCAGCGCTCCTAGAGAGTCGTCAGCTAAGCCAGGGCCCCGCATTAAACCGTCTTTTACCGTACCTGGGTTTGTGGCTTCTCACGTAAAGCCTCCTGGTGTGTTAGGAAACCCTTTTTGAAGCGTGACCATGTGAGTTCTTTGTTCACTCTCTCCACCTTCAGGAACTGGTTTGTGACTTCCCCCATTAAAGTGTGATTACAGTTGTGGTCAGTGTCCTTTCCCCCTGTGATTGATACGTGTTTTTCACCAATATGCCTTAAGGTTTTCTGACCTCCGTCAGATATGGAAAAAAGGGCAAAAGCTTAGCTAAAAAAAGTACGTATACACATCTAGGTAACACAATTCCCTACCTGGCCTCCAAAATTGAGGCAGGGGGGGAAGCGAGGAGCTTTTGGGCCCCGAGGTTTATATTTNTACGGTACTAATTAGAGAGAACTGAAACTCGAGAAATGCAGTGTCGCTGCAGTTTAACTCAAAGGTTGGTCTACTGTGTTTTGGCTCCGCGACTAATATTTTTCATAATTAATTTCGCGATAAACATTGATGCACCGCATCTGAATACCAAAAATATAGTTCTTCTGTTTGTTCTACTAATTATATGGATGACATTCATTACGATGGAACGTTCTATAATAGCAATTTAATGCAAATTACTCGCCTCGAGTAGCAAAGCTTAATTATATTTTTTACATGTATATTGTGGCATGTAAAATTTGGGTGATGTTCACACTGTTTTCTAAGACAGTACTGCTGCGTCTGGCAAACGCTTGTCAAAATACAATAAGCAATGCCTTGGAAAAACGAAGAATAAAGAATGCCGAAATCGGCTTGTTGCTGCGACAATGTAGGTTATAATTGTGGAGGCGACACGCCGCGGCGGGGAGTGGTGGGTGGGGAGATTGTGGCGGGGGAGATTGAATCAAAACATTGCCACTTCACGCGTCGACTCATTGCACTTCCAGGCTTTCTATCTGTTGATACACAATAATAACAGGAAAATATGACTGCCTAGGTATAGATAACTTCTAAACATACGTTATTGACTATATAATATCATAGAGTAACATTTACCTCGCCTCCTCAACTATAACCTACTTGTTATTTGGTTAATGCATGTTTTACAGACTCGGGCTTCTATACAATATACAATAGAAGAAAATCGTTCTAAAATTATACTTTTGTGTTTTAAGTGCAGTGGAATAAGCCCATATTTTTCTTTCAAGTTGACCAACTTTTCACCAAATTGTGAGTTAAAACTGCCAGCGACCACTGGCATTTCGGAGTTGCAGTTCTCTCTAATTAAGAAAGGTTTTTGATTAGGCCAAAGGTTTTTGATTCATTTATGCCAAACCCGGGGTTTTGGCAATATTTCGGTGGACCCCCTGATACCGGCATCTTTTGGTAGCAAACGCGGAGTCGCGCATGTTCGTTCTTTTGCCACCAGTACCAACATCCTTGTTTTACATTTTGGAGCAGCCGACGCCACGCAAGACTTGTATGAAGTACACATTTCACTGAAATAAAGAGAAATGACCAATCTTGGGTGGTCAAGAGATGCTGTAGCATCTCTATGTGATATGTTTAGGGAAAATAAGTGCTGTATATAGGGAATATAGCTGTATAATTTTATATAGTAATAGTAATATGGTGTAGATGAGAGGAGAAAAATAAAGATGAGGGAAATAAAGTGTTTGGTAGAGTAGGTAGGAGAAATATATAGGTTTATACTCTATATATACAAGACACGTGTATGATATGGGTACATGCGTGTTATTTAGATTTTTTAAAACATATTATTTAGATATATAGTTATTTTTTGAGTTGTTGATGAGAAGTTTAGACGGAAAAAGTTGATAAAAAACTTAAATTTAATAGGCATTTAATAGGCTGCGTGTGTTTTTACTATAGAAATGGGGATAAAATTAAGTGTATTTTACTTGATTTAGGAATTCAAGTAAGGTTTATTTATGGTTATCAAGGGAAATTTGAAGAGGGAAGGACATTTTATAGATGCCAGTAGAAGCAGAGTAGCTAAGATAGAAGATAAGATCTTAGCTACTCTGGTAGGAAGATGCTCATTAGCCAAAACGCCGTGTGACAACACGCACACCTTTTGCCACCAGTACGGGCATCTTTTGGTAGCAAAATACCAAAAGATGCCGGAAAATATTGCTCGTGTGACACGGCCTTAACTGATCAAGCTATTGCTTGTATTTCATCCCTGAATGCAGAAACACGGGTAAAAACCTGATTAAATGTATATATTAGGTCTTGTAATATCAATAATTGGAACGCTCGCGAGAGTGTTCGCCCCGTCACGGTGGCGAGAGTTCCCATCGGCTACAGTTCCAGGTTACCCTCAAAACATATGCCATTTTTTGACCTACCAGACAATGTTCTTTGGTTTTCCTGATCACTGTTCGTTTTTGTTCACGTTTTTGGGGCTAGGGTTTAATAACAGTTAAACCCGGTCCCACTGAGGTTACAGGTCCACGTCAACCCACGTTAGACAAAATTGCCTGACACTGGTTGACGCGGGAATTATTTTCGCGGAAAATATGTGATAGCGGATCATAGCTCTTTTGATGAATTACAATTAGCCTATGTGACCTTGGCGTGTCCAGCAAATGTTTTGGAGCCAAGGGAGTCTTTGAATTAGCACTGTAACTTTACCAAGGTATGTGTTCATTTTGGAATTGCAAGATTCAACATTTTTAGCGTATTTTCGCGACCGCTCTGGCCCGGTCTGGACTGGGCTAGTCCCGGGCGGTCACTGTTTTTGCGAGGCAGTCTAGAACGGGCTAGCCCAGTCCAGTCCGGTCCGACCCACATACCAGGACCACCTTGGACCAGTGTGGGGAGAACTGGCGCATGCGCACTACAGTCAGCGGGGAAGGCGACCAGGAGCTTCTCGTGCTGCTGATAAGACATGAAACACCATGATGGCTGACCATAAGACTAAAGTATCACAGGCGTGGTAGTTGTAAAGTCTTCAGCACAGGTTAAAAGGCGGACGACAAAAAGGATATTGACAAGATGGACGCCTGCCGCCTCCACAGTTCAGTTCAGTACCGCCCACTCGATCCCCCAGCCAATAGGAACGACGAATGGGACGGGGCCAGTCTCGATGTATTTTCGCGACCATTCAGTCCACCCTGACCCGGTCCGGACTGGACTGAACCAGGGCGGTGACGTCACGAAAATGCGCTATTTGTTATCGTGGTTAAAAAAAATAGGGATGTGATGTTTGTAGCCTATTAATTCCATTGATAATTATCAACAGATATTAACATTGGTAAATATCAGAAGGAGAACCATGCAGTGTGTATCTGTAGTTCACCTTCCCCTGGCAAAGGTCCGTGTGCTTGCCTTAATTTGGAACCAGTCATTGCACACCATGTAGTCTTAGTTTTCTCTGGGAATGATAAGATTCTGTCCTGTATTTCTTCTTATTGTACACCCAATCAGAGAAATTGTGTGTCCTGACTGATATTTCTATAATAATTATAATATAAGCGAAAGTGTGTGTGTGTGTGTGTCCACGATAGGGTGCCGCCCCCCGTGCCCCAATCCCATCATATGGCACAGTTTTGGAACCAGCTCGACCAGGGGCAACTTTTAAGCCCACTTATGAGATTGATCCGATCACTTTTTCTTTTTCTTTTTCTTCTTTTTTTTCCAGCCTATTAGCGAGAATTGTGACAAAAAAATGTGGGTTGCGAGAATTGAGAAAACCTTGATGTAGGGTGATGGGTAATGGGTAAGTGAATGGGTGGGGTGATGGGTAATGGGTGTGGGGTGATGGGTGAGTGAATGGGTGGGGGTGATGGGTGAGGGAATAGGTGGAGGTGATGGGTAATGGGTGAGTGAATGGGTGTGTGGTGATGGGTAATGGGTGAGTGAATGGGTGGGGGGTGAGTGAATGGGTGGGGGGTGAGTGAATGGGTGGGGGGTGATGGGTAAGGCATTAATACATACATTTCTACATCCATGATTTCAGGAAAGTTAGAAGGGGCTATCTGGAGAGTCTGTGTTGGTGGGCCTTCGGCCACCAAACACACTCAACAGAAAGCTGTGTTTGGTGGGCCAAAGGCCCACCAAACACAGGTGGTGGGCCAAAGGCCACCAATAGCCCTCCGCAGGAGCTAGCCAAAAGTCCGCCGGAGGGCGGCTTTGCGGCTAGTAAGTTATAATTTGTTTAAAAAATCTATTTGCTCATGATGGTGTTGCAGGTCACAGCTGGAGACAGTGATGCAAGAGGTAAAGTGCGAAATTATTTCCACTTCTTCAACTGATGAGCTGGATGCTTATGTGCTCAGGTGAGAAAAAATTATTATTTATTTTAGTAACCTATGTATATGTGCCATGATCTCATGCAGGATCTGGAAAAGCAGTCCGTTGGGTATTTTAGATGCTTCATTTAATGATAATGATTACTATGAATTTGTAATAGTCATGTATATACCATGTATCATTCTTATTGTTCATCTTAACAATGTGATAATGTCTTGCAGTGCTGATAAGAAACGAAGATATAATTGTAGAATTGGAACCAAAGACACACAAGGGCAGAAAAGGCATGGTTGAATTTCAGCTATAGTGATAGATTTTAACTAGAAACTCCGGCTTTTCCAAAGAGGCAACTAAGGGAACACCTAGAGCTACCCTATCAAAGCAAGTACCCTTGCATATTCTCATCTTCATGTGGGTGCACACTGTACTTTTCTGTGTAGTTGATGTTTCCACTTATCTGAAGTTCCTTTCGTACCACTTTGTTATCTCCTATGGTGTCAGGAAAATAACCCAAGATAAGACTCCCACCATTACAAAATATTCAAAAAATTTTGGTTCTAGTGCTAGGTCAACTCATAACAGCCAAAATGGAAAGTCACTGTAGAAGGTCTTGCCAAAGACCAAAAGGGGTTCAGAGGCTTTTTGTGTCGGTAAGTCAGACGCAGTAAGCGGGCCTCGCCCGCTTGCTATTGAAGTATCCATGTTTCCTCATAATTTTACTGCCCAGTGTTTTGTATTGGACTTAGGTCAAATGGGACTAGTCAAGTGATGGTATACAATAAAGCATAACTGTACTGTAGATCACTTATATAGTTGCACAAATACATGTCACATCAATACGCAAATTAGTATTTTTACATGAGTACGTACAGTGGTCTTTTGTAAGACGTTTACTTGAGAGGTGATTTTTATCACCAAATCAATGTGAACATTGGATTCATTTGACACATTTTTCGCTTAACGCACAAATTTACCAGGAACGCAATTCGTGCGTTAAATGGAGTTTAAACAGTGTGTACTTATCCATTGCATTTTGCTGCTGCTATCACTTAGACATACATTGCTATGTTTTGGAACCATAATGGTCTGATTATTAATGGACCCTTGGGAAACCTAGAATATTATGTAAAGAGACAAGCACTTGAAAGAGGGTGTACACATAATTGAAGGCTGACACCTATGCTAGCAAACTAGTTTACATTACATTCGATGAACATATTTTTTTTTTTCTTTCAACTTTTCACGGTAAAGATTTATTTGATCAATCCTACCATATCTCGATTACTATCTTAAGGAGGACTATGATTTCTGCTTCATCATGTAATAGAGATATCACTAACTTCCGGAAACAAAAATAAATTCTTATTTTTGGAATCCAAGATACGTACAGTTTTTTTTCTTTAAATTAGTCTTTTGAAATCTACCATGTATCCTCCATGGTAAGATTTTCTACATTATCTGGGGTCAACTGTCTATGTGGTACATTCACTGTATTAGCTCTATTTCAATATATCAGTAGTCGTCTTGATTTATGCGTGTTTACATTCCTATGCAAATTTGAAATGATGCGTATCACCTATGATATTTTTTTTCATTTGCATGAATAATGTGTGGAATGATAGCCAGCTATGTGCACAGCCATGCACCAATCGAGAGGAAGGCGAGGTTTCTACCATTCTGTGCAGTTGTGTACAAAATTTAATAGACTGTATATCCATTTGCATGCACTGAGACAGTGTTGGCTTAGAACGCAGATACGCTTAGCAACTGATGCAGCCGTGACGCTGCCATGCAGGTCCTGGTGGTGGTTGTCTGAGTTGCGCAATCGAGGTTTCATATATCGTATTTTACGCTTTATAAGACGCTGCATCTTGGAAGACTGATTTTGGAAAGAGATTTCTAAAAAAAAAGAGAGAAAAAAAAAAAAATCTAAAGGATATACAAACATCTCTTGTCTAAAGGTATAAGTAAATCCATAGTATAAGTAAATCGTTTTGATGAATTCGCCATGGGTTATAATTTCCAGGAGTGAAAAAAACTTGTGATGAGTGTGACAGCCTGGTGGTAAATGATACACTGATACAATGATCAACACTAGCAGAGGATAAGTGGCGTTGTTGACGCCAATCTGCCGAGGCGGAAGTTGCCGCTATAGTCTAAGCTTGTGATACGTGTGACAGCCTGGTGGTAAATGATACATCAACACTAGCAGACGATAGGTGGCGTTGTTGACGCCAATCTGCCGAGGTGGAAGTTGCCGCGGAACGGTTCCCGCCAGTCTTGGCGGCAGTCTCATTCCAACATTCGTCTTGGAAGACGCATGAGTATTTTTCAGGTATTTTTTAGGAAAAAAAGTGTCTTATAAGCCGTAAAATACAGTAACTAGGACATGTCTGTTTGTTCGCGCTAGATAAAATGTTACATTCATATACAAATCAAAAGAAAAAAGTGCATTATTAAAGGATGTAAACAGTAAAGGTTACATTAGCACAAAAATTATGAAAAATAAGCAGGTATTCCAGTAGAAAAACTCGCGTCATGCAAAACAATTGCTCCCACTGCGATAAGGGTACAAACTCATAAATCTCTAATCATCTGATTTAATGGTATGGAATGCTTGTGCAACACAATCATACTATACTTTCAAACAGTAAACCGTTCTCTTACTTGCATCACTAAACCCAGTATATTCAAACACTTTTTTCATAAATGTATCTCTTATTTTGGATCTGGTCGTTTGTCTTGCAATTACAGCTGACTTTTTTTATTTATTCATTTTTTCCAGTGAGTCAAGCATGTTCATCTCTGCTCGGCGATTTATCCTTAAAACATGTGGCACCACCACGCCACTCAGCTGCCTGTTGCTGCTCATTTCCCTGGCGAAGGAATATGCTGGATATGATGTCGTTCAGGTATAGTAGTGGGTTCAGTATGGTCTCATTTATTATTTTATATGAACATGTTTATTGCAGGTTTTTTTTTTTTCTTTACTTTGTCACATCAAAGACATTTTCTACATTTTCCAGAGCTGAAGTAAGAGGTTCAGGTTTTTATGGAATTTTCACTATCTTTTACTACAGTGGGGCCCCATGACACTTATTTCACTATTGATTTCAAGTCTAGCAGCAGTCTTAGGATAGATAAGATAGATAACTCTTAGTTTCATAAGTAATGACCAAGGGTACAAACTAGAGACTAATCGACCATGTGGGGCCAGGCAGCTTCTTTTTCTGTAAAAATAAAGTGTCAAGAATATGTCTAAAGAGGAATAAAATCAATGGAAATGGATGAAAATTAAAGTGAGACGTTACTTTTAGATGAACAGGTGGTGTAACAATTAGTTTGGTTCTCTATATTAGCTTTTGAGAATTTAGCAGCGTAAAGGCCTATGTTTCATCATGCCCCTCTCAACTTTTCTCTCCAGGTTTGACATGTGGCCATTCTATTTAGATACTTATCATTTTCAGGTGTTCAGTTGAATAAACATAAACTATATCTCATTTTTCTTTGCTTCTGTCTTAATTCATATTTGGGACTTAGTAGTGTTTATTCACATGAGCAGTAATTGTTGTTGAACTGGTTATGTTTATGAAATAACTAGTGTATTAACTTTTCATTAAAGCATTGCTTAGCCGAAATGATTCCTTAATACCAATTTAGTATACTATTCTCACTTTATATGGCAGCTGTTTTAATTAACCTAATCACATTTCCAATAATTTGAGGTTATTTACCTGAAAATGGCTTTATGTAAAGATGTTCATAGAGTGTTTTAATTATAGGTGTTTTATTATCATCCGCTATTATTTATTTTTATTGCCGTAAGGTTCAAAATAGATGAATGGTTGCCCAGTACAAGGTGCAAAGATAAGTAAGAAAAAAAATGAAGAAAACAATCACACAAAGAGACTTCATGGCTTGACATCAACTAAGAACACATTTACCATACTGTAGTATTGAATTATGATGGTATGGTAATGTTTTTGAAGAAATAGATTTGAAATTGAAATCATGAAATTTTGAGGGTGATTTACATAGTAAGGGAGCTGTGCAGAAAAGTTTCTTATGGATATCCCTGTGTCCAGTACCCAACACAGGGTCAAGACAGTAACACACACCACCAATTTCTTATATTCTATGCATTTGATAATGTCTTCTGTTTTAATGTCTGCTCACAATCTTCTATCTGGTCGTCAGTACGGTTTCCGTAAAGAGCGATCTACTGGCATTCTTTTAGCTTTCCTAATTGAATATTGATCATCCTTTTTTAGGGGTTTTGGTGAAACCTTTGCTGTTGCCATTGACATATTGAAAGCTTTGATAGTGTCTGGGTTAAATCTTTAATTTCCAAACTACCCACATTCGCTTTCTATCCTTCACTCTGCACCTCTATCTCAAGTTTCCTTTCAAACTGTTCTATTGCAGTGTTTGCAGCTACTGTAGATGTTCATTGTTCTTATTGTCTACCTTACAATTTCTTTATTGTTTACCTTATAGGGACTGGCTGCTAGCGGGCTTTTTGTTATTTATTTTTGTCCAGTCAAGACTACTCTATACTGGACTTGCTACTCGTGCCCCGCGCCAACCACCCATGACCAGTGGAGGCCAGTTTTGCGATTCCTGACATTTTCGAACATCACCCCCTTTTCCCTTCCTGTGGTTTATCAGTATAAATGATATACTGTTATCTTCGTAAATGTTTGTTCTATAATATTATCAAATAAAAAACTGTAAAAATACACTAAAGAAATGCCATTACAAGAGAGTGAAGAAATATGCATGAACTTAATATTTACTTAAACTTCGCCATTTAATATTTTGCGAGAAAACATTTTAGATGAAACATATCAATAGAAGCATATTGTCATTAGCTTTCCATTGATATATTTCGTTTTCAGAAAAATGAATTACTACCATGCATAAATTAGTGTTAACTAAAAAAATAACATCATCATCGGATCGGCAAGTAAAAAAGTGTTCCATGAAGACTATATATAACCATAGTAGACTATGGTTTATCAGTATAAATGATACACTGTTATCTTCGTAAATGATTGTTCTATAATGTTATCAAATAAAAAGCTGTAAAATACACTAAAGAAATGCCATTATGAGACTGAAGAAATATGCATGAACATAATATTCACTTAACTCTTTGCCATTTAATATTTTGCGTGGACTTTTTACATGCAACATATCAATAGAAGCGGAATTTTATTAGCTTTCCATTGATATACAGTAAACCCTCTCGTATTCTCGGACTAATTGGGCCAAGGAGTGGTCCAGTAATGCAAGAATCCCAATAATGCAGGGATTAAAAAAAAAAAATTTTAGGTGAATATAGAAAATTTCTAAGTAATGCAAATATCAATAACATAAAATAAATCATGTAAATAAATAATCTACAGTAAAAATACACAATACAGTACTGTACAGGAGTAGTGTACAGTACTATCAGTCCTACGTCTGCAGCGGCAGCGGCAGCAGTATCAGGATGGCAGAGATTTCCTCCTCCTTCTTGGTGTTGTCTGTAGGGGTGTGAGGACCCTTGAGGAGCCCTACGATCCCTGGTGATATCTATGATGCTATCACAGGCATGGTAGCTGACCTGTCTTCTTCAGGAAGGCCTAGGTGAGGCGGATGACAGCGTGTTCTCCTGAGAGGTAGGCAGGGCGCCAGGCGGGGCAGGTCGCTCGCCAGCAGGGTGGGCAGGGTTTTACGTCATTACTAGTTTATTATACATGTAGTGATTATGTGAGCTGTTATATACACGCGTCTTATTTAGGTCAGTGTATACCTCGTGTCACCTTAAATAGGGTTATTTAAAGGTGTTGAGGTGGCGGGGTTGCCAGTGAAGGGGAAATATTCTTGCCGCAGCCACCCCGTAACACTAATGGAAAAAGTGTCCATGTGACATGACCTTTAAAGGCTGTGTCAAACGTCTTGTTGACTTGTGATTGGTCGAGAAGTTTAGAAACAGTTTTGTCATTGCTGGTGACTGATGACAAGTTTGATGACGTCATTACTCGTCCAAGCCAGTCAGGGCCTTCCTACCTGTTAACTACCTAACGAGGAGGCTTGCTGGATACGGTAGTAAGGGCAGTAGTATCTAGGCGGTGGGAGAGCGGGTGGTAGCTAGAGATACGACCTCCGTTGCTGGATCTGGGTCCAAGGCTCAATGGCCTCAGATCACTCGCCAATACAACATTTGGACACAACAAAGAAAACCACAATTACAGTATACAAAGTATATGCTCAGTGATGGATCATAAATGCTCTGCTGGCTGCTTGGGCCTCTAACCTCACTGACTCACCATCATGAAGTCCGAATAATGAAGGTCCGATACGAGAGGGTTTACTGTATTTCGTTTTCTGATAAATGAATTAGAACCATGCATAAATTAGCGTTAATTAAATAAATAAAATCATCAATCGGGTAATTTTCCCGATTGATGATTTTATTATTTAGCTACCGCTAATTTATGTATGATTCTAATTCATTATCAGAAAACGAAATATATCAATGGAAAGCTAATAAATTTTGCTTCTATGATATGTTTCATCTTAGACCACTGTATACCTGGACTGCCGCACGGAATATCGGCCTGTCGCAACAAGGGGCTGAAGTCGGAGGGCCGCTCGGATTCATATACACACAAACCTCGATTTCCCGGACTAATAGGGGGAAGCACTGGTTCGGGAATCGCAAGTAAAAAAAAAAAAAAAAACGTCCGATGCCATTACCCACCCCCGGACTTTATCCTACTCTAGCCATTTACTGTCCGGAAAACCGACATTATCAACTACCCTCCGCGGGACTTTTACGTCCGCTGAGCATGCAGCCCCTGGCGGGAGGCAGCAGAAAGTGTTCAATAGTCTCGAGAGACGTTCGTTCCTGCACCAGGGGCAGTGGGGGGCAGGGGACTAACGGAGGCTGTGCAGGTGAACAGTGAGTGTCGTGTGCCAAATGTAAACAATACGACCCCTGGAGCATGCTGCCACCTGGCGGGAGGCAGCAGAAAGTGTTCAATAGTCTCAGAAATGTTCTTGCACCAGGGGCAGTGGAGTCAGGTGACTGACGGAGGCTGCGCAGGTGAACCGTGAATGTCGTGTGCCCAAATGTAAACAATACGACCGCTGAGGCATGCTCCCACCTGCGGGAGGCGCGGACACTGCCCAAAGGTGACAGGAGACGCTCGGCACAAAAAAAAAGTTCGAGAATGACATATCCCCAGACCTCGGATTTTGTCCGGAAAATCCGATATCCGGGAAATCGAGGTTTGTGTGTTATATATATACGGATCATATAGACTGTTTATCAGTATATATGATATACTGTAATCTTCATAAATGTTTGTTCTATAATATTATCAAATAAAAAACAGTAAAACACTTAAAGAAATGCCATTACGAGACTCTGAAGAAATTGCATGAACTTAATATTCACTTCAACCTTTGCCAAATTTAAAACTTTGCAAGTCAACTTTTATCATGAAGGGTATCAATAGAAGCGCAATTTTATTAGCCTTCCATTGATATATTTCGTTATCTGATAAATAAATTTAGAACCATGCATAAATTAGCGTTAACTAAATAAATAAAAATCATCATCGGTAATTTTCCCGATTGATGATGTTATTTATTTAGTCAACGCTAATTATACTCGGTATCTAATCATTTATCGGAAAACGAAATATATAGGTAAATATATAACATCATCAATCGGGAAAATTCCCCGATTGATGATTTTTTTTTTATTTAATTCAAGGCTAATTTATGCAGGGTTCTAATTAATTTATCAGATAACGAAATATAGCAATGGAAAGCTAATAAAATTGCGCTTCTATTGACACTTCATTATAACAGTTGACTAGCAAAGTTTAAATGGCGAAGAGTAAAGTGAATATTAAGTTCATGCATATTTCTTCATAGTCCCCGTAATGGCATTTTTTTAGCGTGTTTTACTGTTTTTTATTTGATAATATTATAAACAAACATTTACGAAGATTACAGTATATCATATATACGATAAACCCGTCTATATGATAGTCCATAGACCACTATATCTCTTTGTCGGGCGCCCGCAGGCCCCTATGCAGCCCCGCAATTCAAAACATGGTCGCGTGTGCAGTCCAGGTATACAGTGGTCTATGGTTTCATGTAAAATGTTTTCTCGCAAAATATTAAATGGCGAAGAGTTTAAGTAAATATTAAGTTCATGCATATTTCTTTTACTCTCTCATAATGGCATTTCTTTACTGTATTTTTCAGTTTTTTTATTTGATAAATTATAGAACAAACATTTACAAAGATAAACGGTACCGGTATATCATTATTACTGATAAACCATAGGAAGGGAAATGGGAAAGTGATGTTCGAAAATGTCGGGAATCGCAAAACTGGCCTCCACTGGAAATAGCCCAAAATGATTTAGCAAGTCCAGTAAAACATAGTCTGTGTCCAGTCCCTTTTGTGATGTAAAAAATAAAATAATGGCACTTTGACTTAAGGCATGTTTTCCCAAAAAAATCGGTGGTGTGTGTTGTTGAGGGCTGCCACTTTGGGTCAGCTTCCCGGTACTTGAGTACCTGGCCCTTAGTGACCGTTGGTCTTCCTATCTTTCTGCACCCAACCAGCCAGCATTGGCAACTCCACTGCAGGCCACTGGTGACCCCATGAACCGCTTCAAATAATACGCACAGCAGCCAAGGTCTCGGTTTTTATGCTCCCAAATCTACTTGTTCTTCTGCCCCAACACATGAGTTGTCATGATTGTCACACACTTGAGTGCTCACTCAGCGCGGGGGGACTGCCACTGCCTAGTGGATTATTTTTATAGTAGAGTGACCAACAAACTTCATAGTCTTATTAACATTGCTTAATGCTTATGCATTGGCATCTTTTTTCGCGATGGTGAAGTTGGTAATAAGATTAATAGTGCTAGTCTCTGATCTTGTCCAATAATAAATATTTGTGCATATACTTTGCTTTATTGCATTCAACAGTTTAATTAAAAAAATGCCTATATTCTTCACTCTAAAGCTATGAAAGACAAAAAAAACGGTTAAGGCCTGTCTTCAATCTGTCAATTTCACAGATACTGCCTTTGTTTCCTCGGTATGTAATAGGGAGATTCCTGGCCAACATGATTTATCAGTTATTTAAAGATTATCATGAATATTTTAGAATAATCCACCAAGTGATTTAATAGTTTTCTTATTTTCCAGTGCTGAACTACAGTATGAAATGGATTTTTCTTGAGGTGTATTGGAGAGCTAGCTTCACCTGTGACAGTATTGATATCTAAAATGATGGATCTTATGATGTTAGAAATTCCAGCTTTTTATTAATGAAAATATGTCGTAATTTTTGCTGAAAATTTTTATGTTCAACATTAGTATCATTGTTTAAAATAAAAACTAGCAATTTCATGGATTTTATTTGTATTAGATATAAAAGTAATAGTTTCTGATAGGCAGTCTATCAAAATCTTCAGATTGAAAGTCTTTACAAGTAACCAGTAAAAGTAAACCTAGATGACTTAGAGTACACGTGGCCAGTCCCCCTGCAGCCTGACCCTCAGAGGTGACATTTGTACTGGCCATATTGAGCCCTAAAGTTCAGTCCAGCGGCGGCATAGTCCCACGCTCCTGGGGGGGGCACCAGGCTCCCGGGGGGCTGAAATCGGGCAGAATGCAGGCAATGCTCCGCACCGGCATCATGGATGTAAACTTTCTGGCGGGCTGCAAGGCTTGGAGAATACTGATTAGTATTTATTTTTTCTGTCATAGTTTCAGGGGATGGTAAAATTGGTGTTCAGTTTTTTAAAATTTTTCTAAAATGTTTAATTTAGGATACCCTTTATATGGTGATGACCTTCATCTTGTATAAGAGGTATTCTAACACCACTCCCGGCCTGGTGATAGCGTAGTTTTTTTATGTCACAACTTTTTTGGGGAACCAGTACGTAGGGTGTGTGTACTCTGCTTTGTTACAAGATAATTTGATTCAACAAAGCAGTGTTCATGGCCATGACTGGGTTGGGAGTCGTCACCCCTGTTGTTGTTGACATCATCATTTTGTCATGTTGCTTCATTTGAACATCCTTTCCCACAGGATCTGTACTACTCCAGGAAGAACTTCAAGCGTCCAGAGCTGCAAAATGTCTCCACATCGCACTTTTGAGGATGAAGCCTCTATGCTGGATCAGTTATTTGCTGGTAATAAAATGATTAGATTTTCATGATAATCCTAGGAAATAAGATTTCAAGCTTGTAATTTTCCTCGTGGCACACTTCTTCCACGTTTCCTCTTTCCTGGTGTGGAGCGAGAATGTGGAAGGTTGAGGTTCGTCACTCTCATCACTTTCGGACAAGCAGAGCCTCAAACTCTGACTCACTCTCCTCTGATATGGAAATATCACTATTTATATGGTCATCAGAGTCACTACTGCTTCCTTCTTCATCCAAATTCATCACCTTAAAACCAGAAGTAAAGGGTTTGGGATAAATATTTTCAAGAAAAGCAATGAATCTTTATATAATCACCCATTGTAAATGGTTCCACTATCCAGGAGGCCGAGCTTACTGCATGGGAAGTCTCAATCGTGCAGACTGCTGGTACCTCTACGCAATGTCTCCTGGTCGACTGCGCTATCTTCCCAATGCTGCTCGCCACAACCTGCCCCATTGTCTGGTGAGTTCGCATACATTTTGAAACTGGAAAAAGAGGTAGAAAAAGAGACCCATCGTAAGTGCGAAATATAGTTAAGGAGAGCATCGTAAAGTGAGTCGCCCTGTATTGTGAACCCACTGTACTGTCACCATATTCTATTATGTTGGTGTAGGATGTGATGACCCCATTACCCATTACATTATGGCCTGTACACTACCCTCCTGAGTTTCACGCTATGCGAGTTTTCGCGATCCTCGAGTTTCGCGCTGAGTCCTACATTCTTATCATCCCGACTTTCGCGCATTATATCCCCGACTTTCGCTTAGAAGTGGGATGGTAGGCCCTGGAGATTAACTTGAGGGCTGTGATGGTTGGCCCTCGCCCGTGGTGGCGCAGACAGAATTTCTATAGTGACGCCTGTGATTAGAGGCTCATGCCGCCCCCTGTATCCTCCGATGCACTTGCAATCGAAGGTAGAGCTAATGGCAGCATGTGAGTGTTTCTAGGCCCACTCAAACAGTGCAGAGAAAGATTTTAAGTGGATTTTACAGCCCTCATCAAGGATCGAACTCGGATCACCGAGAACGCCACTCGGAGACTTCTTCTTCTTGTGACCTTTCTGCTTAGTATCACTTTGTAGGTTCGTCTGTCAAGCTCGTGCTCGAGCTTGACATATATCTTGACGCTACCCACTCTGCTACCACCTCCCATAAGAGACGTACGGGACACATCTTCCTTCCTTCCTGCTTAGTATAGTATAATAATAGGCTTAGTATAGCTGTATGTAGTTTTGCTTTGTTTTTTTCCATTTGTTTGTGTTTTTCTCTACAGAACAGCCGGTGTCGCATAAGATAGGTAACACCTCGAAATAAGTAGCACCTTACCTCTATTTACCTCAAAATACTCCTTTATAAGTGATTAACCATGACGTGTGTGGTACTGTGGTTTCCTGAGGTACTGGAGGAGACAGGAGAGAAGAGAGGGAGGCATTGTGACTGTTATTGTCATATAACACTGTCACACAACCATCCAGCTAACAAGATATGTGTCAGGCTCACTCACTCAGACCAAAACAGCATCCGCTGGGTGACTCCCAACTCAAGCTCAATCTCAAGCTCCTCTCCTCCTTCCTCGTCTTCTACGTAAATGTTGGCCGTAAGCCACCACCCCCCGCCACGACGGGGCACAC